>JFZS01000251.1:0-36718 GCA_000709145.1 Balansia obtecta B249 | reverse complement strand
AAAAGAAGCAATTACTACTTAATAGGAGTAAGTAATACTACTAATTACTACTATTATTAGTAAGTACTTAACTATAAAAGACTTTATTCCTTAGAACTATTTTCCTAGCTAGTCTTTAATAGAATTATTAGTTACAATTATAATTATAACCTAGCGTTATATTGCTTAGCCTGAGCTGCCTCGTAGTTCTGCTTACATAAACCGACCTCGATCGTTACACTCATGGGCGTGGTCGTGACCTACCCTGGACACGGGGCATTGCCGTCACGGCACGCAAAACTACCAGGCGCAGGTCACAACTCTAGCTATAGCGTGTATTGGCTATGGAAGAGAAAGGGTGAACTTGCAGCAGGAAACGCAAAGTGATGTGGACATCCAGAGAGGGATGCGAACTCAGCTGTAGCAATATCCAGCCAAGGAATCAAACGTATTACTATGGGTTGAATTGCCCAATAGCCTCCAGGTGCTTCAAACATCGACATCATCAAGGGCAGAAAAGCTCGCATCTGTTCCCATTCAATCATCGACAGCCGTCACCTATACTAGGTCCGTTAGCTACCAAGTTTTGGCAGATTATCGTGCTCAACGGCTCTCGCCTGCAGGGTAGGTAGTTGACTTTGGAAGAGACCAGCTCGCTCGGCATAGAATTCACAGGCACAAGTCATCAGCACTTGCACTATCTCAGATTAACCGCAGCTTTACATTGGATTCTCATACTGCTGCAAGTCAGACCGTGAACCTATAGATTGATTGAATGAGAGAATCCGGCCTAAATAATATGTAATGGAGTGATGGGTAAGAGAAACTCACAACTCACAGCTCATCAGTTGGTGGTGCTGAGTGAGTGAGAGTGAGAGTGAGAGTGAAAGTGAAAGTGAAAGTGAGAAGTAAGTCTGTCGGTCACTAGGTCACCAGCCCCACCAGGCGGCCAGATTGATCACTCATCCGTTCAATCATTCAATCGTTCAATCATTCAAGCATTCATCCATTCCTTATTTACATGCAGCACACATGCCGCGCAGCTGATGGCACAAAGCGCAGGCGCACGCTAGAAGGCCAGCCAAGCAGGTGGCGAGCATGATGAAAACTAACCGTTGACGATAATAGGAAAACAATTTGCCAATGTCCGCCACGTCCCTCCCTCCCACAGCAAGTAAGTTTGAATAGCCGACCAATTTCCGACAACAACAATATCAACAATGGCTTCGCAGCAGCGCTCATTTCAGTATTGTCCCCAGCCGGATCCGGATTCTCGACATTGACGTAACACGAGGCACTGCGCCATCCAGAGGAGAGCTGAATACTCCGTAGAGACAGACAAAGCTACTCACATGCTGGCCAAGCTTATTTAGTCCAGGTGGGCTGGAACAGGGAATTTCTTCTTTCTCCCCTCCCCTTCCACATCGGCTCTCGCCAGCAGACACAGGAAGCACAGGAGGCACAGGAGGTGTCGTTATGAGAGCGTCTTCTCGACACACCCGCGCCCGACATAAAGCAGTATTCAAGCGTCACAGCATCAAAAAAATGGCCGCCACGGGAAGCATGGCGTCTTCGGCGGGGCGGCATACTGGCAGCGACGCCGCATCATCCATCCCCGTCATACCCAGCCTCTTCACGTCAGATCCCCCGATCCGAGATGCCTTGGCCACCGACAGCTCACGAGTACAGGATGAGACAATGGAGCTGTGTGTGCCGTTCTTGGCCGGACACGGTCACAGCCACTGCAACATCCATGGGATCCCCCCGCTGCTGCGTGATCGCCATGTGAAATTCCTGCAGAAGCAGCTTGGCATATTGCCATCCATGTTCAAGTCTGCAGACCCAAGCAGGCCCTGGATCTTCTACTGGTCTCTCAATGGACTGTCCATTCTCGGTGAAGATGTCGTTAAATATCGCTCGAGACTCATCGAAACCGTACGCCCGATGCAGAATGAGGAGGGGGGTTTCGCTGGAGGCTTCGGTCAGACCTCTCATCTCGCCACCACTTATGCAACTGTTTTGTCACTGGCCTTGGTCGGCGGGGAACATGCATACGAGGTCATCAACAGGAGAACCATGTGGAAATGGCTGTGCTCGCTGAAGCAACCAGACGGGGGCTTCCAAATGGCCGTTGGTGGCGAGGAGGATGTACGGTATGCTTCCCTTTTTTATTTTTATTTTATTTTATTTTATTTTAATTTCTTTGGTGTTCTGGTCTTATCCTCTTGTGCTCGTTGAACTGGCGTCGTTGGCATAGTATGACATGCCATGTGCTGACAAGGAAATACTCAAGAGGGGCATATTGCGCAACTGTCATTATCTCGCTGCTGAATCTTCCTCGCAATCTATCACCCGACTCGCCTGCGTACGGCTCTGGACATACTGATCTCTTTTCGGGCCTTCCAGAATGGGTAGGGAGATGTATGTTCGGCTCCCCCCCCCTCAATGCAACATTATTGCATCTTCCAATCCATTTGTCCATGCATTCCGTCGTATGTTGAATCAATTAGTCCGGTTCTAATGGTATGCTATGCTCTAGGTCAAACCTATGAAGGTGGAGTGTCAGCAGCACCTGGCTTCGAGGCCCATGGCGCCTATGCCTTTTGCGCTCTAGGATGCCTCTCCATTCTTGATTCTCCACACAAATCCATTCCAAAGTCAGTATTTTGTTGAAAAATTACACACTGACGCGGGCTGTGTGGTTGACCCGTGCATATCAAATGGGGCGGTGTGGGTTGGCTTGTGTGTGTGTGTGTGTGTGTGTGTGATCAGCCAGCTAACATTCACGCCTCCGTAGATACCTCGACCTCCCACGTCTGACTTCTTGGCTGTCTTCTCGACAATATGCACCAGAGGGTGGCTTTTCTGGCCGGACAAACAAGCTGGTCGACGGTTGCTATAGCCACTGGGTCGGTGGATGCTGGCCTCTTATCGAGACCAGTCTTCGCGGCCCTGAGGGGCAACCTGGCCGACCTGCAGATAGCCCGCTCGCACAAGTCGACAACAGTCTCTTCAACCGCAATGGACTACTACGGTACATTCTCTGTTGTTGTCAGGACCTAACCAAGCGCGGGGGTCTTCGAGACAAACCTGGAAAGTAAGTCGAGATTTTGTGTGGCAAGGGTTGCTCGGAAGCAGGCCCCTGTGGCGGTCCACTATCCTAACGTGATAATTTCTTGCAGATATTCAGATGCATACCACACTTGCTATGTATTGTCAGGATTGAGTTCAGCACAACACAAATGGGTCTTAGTGTCTGCCCGTGCTGATGCTGCTCTGATGGACGGAGATCGCTGGTCTGTTTCCCCCTTCTGGCCAGTCGACGAGCAAATATTTGAGGAATCCGACAGGGTTGGGACGGTTCATCCTGTCTACGTCATCCCAAAAGATAAAGTTGATGACTGTCAACAATATTTCACCTCGAGGACGGGGTTCTAGCCCCACGAGTTATGTCTCATTCAGAAGTTTCTATACAGCGACTATTGTTGTTGGACCTGCGCGTTTACTCCGTAGTGGGTATACAATTGCACCCACCTGCTTAAAGTGTATCCTGATTAGCGATGTGGTTGGATATCTGTGGAGTCTTGTTGAGTATCTGTTGGTGGAGTGACTACGGAAATGGTTTTTTTCTTGTCATGAGGAGCTGGCGCTGCGGTATTTCCTGCTGAAAACATCAGGAGACCTCTATACGAGCGCTTCTTACTCGCAGAACCGGTGGCTTAGTGGCGATGCGAAATATCCGCCTGTCTCATCACCCACAATGATAGTAGGATTCGAGCCATGTCAGACCACTCGTGAAGCTTTGTTTTCGAAGCACATGGCTGTACACAGCCATACCAGATCACTTATTGTACCAGAGCTGTTCCCAGTCTCGGTCAAAGAAAAGAGGAACTGGTCCAGTTTTTCCTAACCAAACCCCTCAAGCATGTCTCAACCGCGTGTCCAATGCTTTCCGAGAAGGAATGCCGTCAAATCATTAATCACGGTGGTGGTGTTGGGTGTCTGGTTTAGGGGGCGAGGGATACTCGTGAAAACGCCCGCGGCAAAGAATCTTGGGTCTATCCGAGGTTGATAGTGCCATAGCAGGGCCAACCCTGCCTCTCTGGTTACATCTGCGGCCTCAGACTTGGCCTCAGACCTGGCCACAAACCTGGCCCGCGGACTTGGCCTCTAATGCTTGTATGTGCAGCAGACACATTCCTAGGAATGCAAGCAGCCTTTCTTGATTCAGCAACAATCTCGATTGCGAGTCATCCCGGGGAGTTAACGCTGCCGAGCCGAGACCGCTCAATATTGACTGCAACTCGTCCAGTTGGTACTTTGATTCCCGCTTGTTAAGCATAAGTCCGAGACTTGTTGCCGGCTACAGCCGGGCAGCCTACGGAGTACATACAATTTGTCTGGGTTTTGTTGAGAGGAGCAGGAGGCAAGAGATGTGGCCAAAAGTGTGATGTTATGTAAAGCTCATGCAGCAGAAAGCTCGCACAAAAGCGACACGCAGAGGTGTACAGCATTCATGTAGTGACAGCTGCATGGGAGGACGACCATGTGGGTTCAATGTGCACCCTGAGCCGTCTGTGCTGCAATGGCAAGCATGTTACATTGATAAATTCATCGTTCCACTTTGATCGTGGCCCTTGGGACCGCGGATGCGGTGAACGGCCGTGATGTGTCGACGGAAGCAGAGGATAGAGTCCGCGTGGTAACATTCATCCTTTTTGACAGTGAGAAACCACGAACGAGCTGCTGTGGTAGTGGACTTTTTCCTTTCTGAAACATATATATATATATATATAATAACAGAAAGTAACAATAATAGCAGCCTGCATGCAACGGACATGATGCTTGTAGCACTCATGCAGACGGCAGGAAACAAGTGGGGGATATTCCGAGGTTGCACAAGCAATAGAATGGAAATACGGCTCCAGCCGCGGCTGCAATTGCACAGAGTAAAGGGCGAGAGCACAACACTAAGCACAAAACTAGACGTAAGCACAAAGCCAGATATAAGCACAAAGCTACCCAGGACATTTCCACAAGTCAGAAGCACATTCTAGAATTGCGTCACTTTGCGTAGAAGGAAGGTAGAAGCGCTTAGGAGCAATACGCTTCGCTCCTTCCTCGACTTGAACCTGGTGAAGTGGGCAGCCTGTGCTTTGTACCTTCGTGTTCCATGTCTCGACGTCGATTTTGCACATCAAAAGCTGTCTCCTGCACCTCTGCAATCTGCATGTGCTGGACCCGTTTTCTGCAGTCGCCACCTTTGGCGGTTTGCACCCCAAGGCTGAGCATATTTTGTCAATGTTGACGTGTCTACGGCGTACTCGTACTTCTCGCACATTTCTCACGCGGGGGTGCGCTTGCCTCTCTGACCGCGATGGGCAACGGTGTTCCGTCCCCCAACAAAAACCGACGGTAACGAAATTGCAAGCCCGTCATTTTTAAGCCCTTTCCAACACAGCTCGAGTCAGACGAGGCGAGTCAAGTCAATTCCACATGTTGTTCATCTTCGCTGCCCGCACCAGTTAAGCCAACGAGAGCAGTTCACAACCCCTCTTCTAGATGCCAGCCCACAACCCTATGACGACAGCATGATCAAAACCTAGTCCGACGAAATCGGAACCGAGATTCACTCCAAGGCGTGCGATGAAACCATTCAGCATGGTAGCATATGCATTGAGCTTGTGGGTTTGGTAATATAGCCACCAATATCTGTGCCGGATTGAAATTCGACCTCACCTCAGCTTATCGGGTGCGACCATGGGGCAGGCAAGTCGAAGCCAACAACGTGGTTGTCTCCAATCCTGACTCCACAGTGCCCTTGCCGCCCTGTTGACGGTGATTTACAGTGGTGATTGCACTGTAATGCTAAATCACAAGAAATAGTACCGTACATACAATACGTACTACGCTGCTAAGGCACATCGAGCTTCGGATAATCTTAGTCTGATAAAGTACCAGACCCTTAGATGAGCGATCTCAGCTGGCGAAAATATCCCTGCCGATGCAGACATCACGTATTCTTCAGCACCATACGTCTCACAAGGATTAGGACTGGCGGCAGCATCTGGCTGGTTACCAGTCTTACGGCACCTAGGCTATCAGAAGGAGCGTCAAAATCCGATTCGGCGAAGCAACGCTCCCGGTAAGTGTCGTGTCTCGAATCTCGACACGCCGACTGGCGCTGTTAATAGTAGTGGATGGTATTGGGTCTCGGGCTACAGGTACTGAAGCAAGTACGGAGCACCAGCATTCAGATGGACTAGCCAGCAGGCCATGTTCTGGATGGGGAGATTTTCCCTCCTCAGGTTCGTCCATCTCAGGCGCACGTTACCATTGGTCAGGACCGTCTTTTCTTGCATGAGAGAATTAGTTCACATTGTATACTCCGTATGCACCACGTTGATCGCACTAATAGTTGGCACTATTCTCATTGCGCCCAATTGAAGCCTCGCCATGGGCAGTACTGGGGGAAGAAGACGACACCAACGATGCTTATCCTGATGGTATCGATGTGATCGAGTCAAGAGTCGGATGGGTGGCAGAGCTCGGACGTGATGCCGCACGAAGTGCTCGCAAGTACCCCTCCGCTATTGTTCAATTGATCTACGCCGAGCAGCACATGGCTAACAGGGCCAAGGTTTGGACGACAGTCGAGGAGTATGTGACATGTACATTGAACGAACGCCGCCGCCACCCTCGTCGGCTGTACCCCGCGCTGCGAAGACGCAACTGCAGCAGAGGCCAGAGAGGCGGCCAGGTTCATATGTACTGACTGCATGTACCTTGAGAGTTGGGGAAGAGGCGCGAGGCGCTTTTAAGTGGGCTGCCGTTTTCGCCATTGACCATTGGCACTAAGTACGCAGCGGCAATGCCAACTCATCATTGCATAAGGGCTAATCCCAAGGACTGGCTGGTGGCCAGGCCATGTCCACGCCTGCCAACTTGGCGATCCCCTCTTCTATCCGAATATCGTCCAATCAGCCAGGGTATCCTCACCGTCTTGGGCGCAGAACGATCTCACCATGTTTTGTTTTTCCACAGCAGAAAAGTTTACAATGCCGGATCCCAGCTTGCGATGGTCCATGGAGCTATCAGTCGGCCACTCCCCTCTCTCGAAACAGGGATCAAGAACCGCCGTGGCCGCGGGCGTTGCGCCGACTTGGCTGCCTTGTCTTGAAGCCCAATACCCCCGTCTTATACTGCATGTACGTATACTCCGTACTCTGTACTCCGTGCCCCATATGTGTGTGTGTGTGTGTGTGTGTACATAAGCGTGTGCCGGCAGGGCTAACTACGGTTCATGCATGCCCACTCAATGCTGCTTTGTGGTAGGCGGTTCAATCACAAGTCAGGTCCTCTTTACTGGACAATGGCACGAGCACAAGCCAAACACAGTATAACCGTGTGTCTTTGCAATATCTCTTCTATGGCTATCTAGTTAGCCTCACTGGCTACTGTCTGGTGAACTGCGGAGTTACCAGCTATTTGGAATATCCGTATGAAGAGGACGATGAACTACAGCATTCCAAGAGCGTCGGTTTCAAAAGGCAGAACACCAGTACGGCCATCCAGACCGGTCATCTCGCTCCATCGATCTCCACATCCGGCAACTGGACGAGCACTACTGACCTCTAACGACTACAAGTCGACAAGTCAAGGGGACTAAGGTCTGGTGTGGCCGCAGATATGGTGACCTGGCTTATTCTTGCTATACTGTAAGCCAGCGAGACACGAGCAAATGGCATATCAGCAAAGTCAAGATACACTGCCCTATGTGTGATACGAAGCACGTCACGGCACATTAGCGGCTGCCGAAGATGAGCCAGAGCTGGCTTTCTTGCTTAAAAGTTGAGGGCATATGCTTAAGCGCCTAAGCCCTTTCTGGACTTGGATCCTCCGCGAATTCTATCAAGCAGTACTCCAGCCATACCCCCACACGGGCACACACACACTCTCGCAGTCGAGCGACAGATTGGGAACTTTACCTCTAGTGCCACCTTTGTTTTGCCGTTGCCACCACACCACAAATTTGGACAAGTCGCTCGAGGGTTGTACAGTACAGCAGCATCACATTTTTGACGCAACATCTGATGCAGTGGTTATGAAGGTTGGATTCTACGGTCAAAGGAAGTGGACGTTCCAATGGCACGGTCACTCCTGGAACCACTGCGTGTAAGTTAAGGATATAGCCTTGTTGCTCCAATTATGCAGTCGGTCTAACACTTGCCTCGTCGTCATGGCTTGTAAGTGCAAGATGCAAGACGATCATGTAGACTGCACCACCCTTGGCAATTATCGGGGTCATTTTTCGTGCATCGTTATGGCTGGACGGCAACAGGTTTGGATACTTGTTGTGCCACAGACGAGGGTTGGGATTTCAGGTTGGTTCCTGGTCGAGCTTGTTGATCGTTGCCGTAACTCTAGGGAGTACAACATGGCAGATTGACCACGCGTCAAAGGAGTAGGCGGCAGATGGGGCGGCGGACTTTGCTTGGTACTGGATAGCCATACATACAAAGCACAAGTCCAAGTTATCAGACCAGGAAGCAGACCGGATAAGAGGCCGGAAAGAAAGCAGGCCGGAAAGCAGGCCAGAAATGCAGGCCGGAAACCACCAGGCCGGAAACCCGACCAGAAACCCGGCCAGGCTAAACAAAAACAACAACGAAAAAAAAAAAAAAAAAAAAAAAAAAGAGGCAGCATTGCCCGCGATCTACGTACGCACGCCCTACGCAAACGCGGCCGCAGTGGAGCGGCCTAGTGCCGAGAGTCTTTTTTTATTTTTATTTTTTTTATTCCCCTATCAACTGGCAACCAAGCACGCCAACACATCAAAATGGGTCACACACTTTTTCTTTTCGCCTTGGCAAGTTGAGAGCCGCAAACCCCGTTTACTCGCATCGCCCATTGCCTCGATTCGCGCGTTCGCCCCGGGCTCCAGACCCCCCCGGCTACGCGCTAACAAAGCTCTGCTCCTGTTCGAAATACACATGTCTTGCTGTCGGTGGCTCATTCGGCCTGCACTGTGGCCCCGAAGTGCATGATCCAAACCCTCGTCCGCGGCCGGCCTCGCTTGACCTTTTGGATGTTGGGAACTTTGGGCCGTGGACTTGTCCGTTGTCTCCCCTCTCCCGCCGCCTTGCACGGCCATTGAGTGCCATTGAGTGCCATTGAGTGTCATTGTACACCCCCGGGGGCCCGTCGGTCGATTCGACGCTCTCCAGGTTCTGGATCGAGCTCGCACATCTCACCTCGCATCTCGGGCTTCCAAAAGGGACTCGACCTGAGGGGGGAGGCCGTGTGCCAGCCAGGACGGATTCCCATCTGCAAGCCCTTGCTCTGCGCAGCGCGCACCACGACAACGACAACGACGGCGACGGCGACGGCGACAAGCAACAGTGGCAGTGACAGCAACAGCACTCAACCTTTATTACTCGCCTCCTCCCACTTCCTCCTTTCCAGCTCTTCTTTACGCCTCAACTCTCGCTTTTCGCCATTGCCCCCCCCAATTGGCGCCATTGCTTCGTTGTCGCCCCCTTGTCTTGCATCACCTCAACCTCAATTCGTTGCCGAGGTTGCCCTCACTTGCTTCTCTGGTTTTCCCAGCACTCATCATCCATCACTCTCACGGCTTGTCACGATCCATAGACTCCCTTGTCTATCTCCTCCTGGCCATCTCGTCTTGTTTTTCAACAGTCGAAGAACTCCTAATCACCGCGATGGGTGGATTCTACATGCAGTACTTGGAAAGTAAGTTGTTGTCCTTTGCTGTGGTTGTGAGTTGAACATGTCATTTCATCAAGCCCAATGCATGAACTTAGACCAATGTTCATGCCATGGACGGGCCTTGAGTCTATCGTCCGTGGCACAAGGTCTCGGTGGCTCGACATGACTCCAGCTGTGCTATGATGATGCGGATCGTCATCTGAAAGATTTAATTGGCGGCAGCTTGGATCTTGGGCATACCCTTCAACCTGATGAACATATTTATGCTGTACGGACTGGCTACCATCATTGTATCTTAATGAAGCCTCATTGGTATAAATGATGTTGTTTCTATTTCTTGGAAATGGACTATTGTCATATACACTAAGGAACTCTGAACGGTTTTCAGCACTTGATGGGACGTCCTGCGAAACTATGCCTGGTCTCACTTTCGACTTGTTTCCTCCCACCACAAGTGGATGCTTGACATTATTGCAACTCTGTCTAACAAAAAGGTGTCAAAAACTTTGCTAACTGTGGTTTGCTTTGGGAATAGGCCTCTGCCGCCGTCGAGGATGGACTGACCCTTCGTACGAGTGCTACCGAGACCACAACGGCTTTACTTGTTTGGTCCTAGTCAATGGTCGGGAGTATCAGACAGATCTTTCTTACGAGTCGGATCTTCTGGCTCAGGAAAACGCCGCTATGCGTGCTTTCATGGTCTGTAGAAACTTTTCTGTCAACGGCGGTATGCTTGCTCGGAACGGGATCGTGCAAGGATTGCCTGCTACATCCGAATCGGGCCGCCGCCGCAAGAGTCGCCATACCCCGTCCAGAGACAGCAGCGAACGTCATAATCGGCGATCTGGGACACACTCGAGCAGCTCCTCTACTGCATCGTTTGAGTAGTGCGATCTCAGCCAGGGCCTTGCCATGGGGAAAGTGGAGTGACTCGAGCCCTTGTATCTGTGCATTTTCTTTGAAATGCTCCTTTTCCCGCTCCCACCAAAAGAAAAATCGAAAAAAAAAAAAAATCGACATGACCTTTTAATTGATACATATCGGTTGAAAAGCTTCGCGGCAATCTCCGAGACGAGCGCTACATATCCTCCTCGGCAACCGGGACGTCTTTATGAATTTGAATGACCAAGAGCAGGTATAAGACTACGCGACGAGCTCACGGTGAAAATGTTGACGATGAAAATCGATCAACAAATGCGTCGTGAGCTATCCTATTTCTTTTCTGCCTTTTGATTTTGTGACGACTTTATGACAATATATAACGACACCATTTTAAGATGTGCTCATCATACAACTGACAAGGCCGCCCTTATTCTGTCCTTCTATTTTGCCTCGACACTTTTCTCTTTCTTGCCCTTGTCACACCAGCGCGAGACAGCATCTGGTGAGAACCAGGAATAAGTGGTTTTTTTTTTTTCAAGTTAAGCCTTGCTGCATTTGCCATTGTCTCCGGCACACAGAACGCTCTAGATGTTTCGTCGCACCAGACCTTTCTATCAGTTGGGGAGGATATTTTCATGGTTGGGATATAACTGAACCAACCCTTTCAACTGTTGAACATATTTTGCGAACAAATGTCCCCTCGGCATGGGCTACGGTACGGTAAATTTCTCGCTTGCACATGGCTAGATATTGCCATCCACTCATGAGACCTCGTTTGTGAGCGCTTACCCTGGAAGGTACTATCTGGAGCTTACTGGCCTGCCATTTCAGTGTCTTGTTCGTTGGTGCGTCGCGCATCTGCATTCACGTTTGGACTCGACATATGCAAAGAAGATATGCCACCTCCCAAAAAGCTCAAGTAAAAAAAATCGTTGCATAGCGGGATGGTGGCGTTGATCTGTGGCTCTGTTGAGCTTGGTTGCATAGCCTGCGAATGCGGTTTTCCAAACGGGAGAAATGACTCGGCTGGTGAACGATGAGCCAATCTGGGGGCTCTGCCATCGGTTCTGAATGGCAAAAAAACTTGATTCATCTTGTTTGAATTGGGACATGGAATGGAGAGAGTCGGCGAGTCGGCGAGTCGGTGCAAGTTGGGGGTGGAAAGGGGGGTTGACGGGGGCCTTTAATGAAGTCACGATGATGCGATGCATTTAAGAGTTTTATGACATGAATGACATGACCATGATGTTTCTTTTCTCTCACGTTTGCGATAACCGTCTGTGACGATGATTTCTCGAGCTGCTAACCGATTCTACGTCAAACTTGGGCGATAAGGAAAGTCTGGCACAAAGAAAGCCAGACAACAAATAGATCGGAGATGGGCTAGGAAGCACACTACTGCAGCGTAGGTAACACGAACTATATTGGGGGCCGAGGAGACAAAACAAAAAGGTTGAGCTGCCGATTTTCTCCGACCACACAACCTACCAGCCAAGCACTCCTAACGATGCGTATCACTCCGGAGTAAAGCACGAGCTTCCACAGGCTCTGATGCTTGTGCTTGTGTTCTGGTGCAACGGGGGGGGGGGGTTTGGTTGCAGCGGCAGCATGACGGTACCACATGGGGGATAAGAATCGATGCGCGACGATATTAATAGGGGTGGTAGTCTTGTCTGTCCATCTCAAAACTTGTAGCTTGTCCCCGCTTATGACGTCAGGCTTCACTGGGCTGAGCGGGATGTCGTCATGCCGAGCTCGGGATCGCGGCCCACTCTACGGGCGCACGAACGAGGGTTTTCTCGGGACGGAGGGCAGTTGCACGTCTTGTAATCTGACTGACAAGGCTTGCCGTTGTTCGAGGTCAGCGGTCGCGCGACGGCTGCGTCTAAAGTCTAGTAGGGGTTCTTCCGTTGGGAGTTTTGGCAATTCCGGCTCCGGAGGTGGCGGCGGGTCCGAATGGGGAAATGGGCCCCGGACAAGGAAGGCAGTTCCGTCGAATCTACTACGTTCTAGCCGGCCTGGTCACCGTTGAGGAAGTAGACCGCAGGCTATGCTAGTACGAGCGAACTTGCATTGCATCTTTTACCAGCCCCGCGATTGCTGTACGACGGGCATCAAGTGCATCGAAGCTCCGGGGCAAAAGACGATGCCTTGACAACGGGGCGCGGCTCGTCGTGCCCTCAAGACCACGCTCACGCGCAGTGCTGCCTCTGTCTGTCCGGGGGCCGAGATGGACACGGGCGGCGGGTCCCCTGGATCTCTCGCGCGTTCGGAGATGAGGGGCCGACTTGGAGGCGCGCGAGGACAGGCCGTCCGGGCTCCAGGGGTTTGGTGAACACGGGCCGTGTGCTGTTCCGAGCGGCATGTGTTCGGTGGAGAGGGAGGCCGTCTTTGTCGTCGTCGATGATGGCCGGGGAAGGGAGGGGGAGGAATATCCACGGCGCTGGCTGGGTAGGAGGAGATGGGCCCCTTCGCGTGGAGGTCTATGTTGCATTTTCAACGAGATTGTTCGGAAGGAACTGAGGATGGTGATGGACAGTGGTGCGTTTTACTGAAGCATTCGTCCGCCCTCGGGGCGGTTTGCGGCGTCGTTTAGAAACGGAGATCCGAGATGGCGTTATGGACAAGAAGCAAGTCTGCCGAGACTATCATCAGCTCGAAAGACAGAAATGGTGCCGTGCATGTGTCGTTCGGCAGGAGTGCAACTATACTCGTCAGCCATTGCCCGGTTGTGATTCATGTCATCTCAACCGCGGGTTCAAAATGCGGCAGCCGTTCGAGTTTTATCCATGTACATATTTCCTCACGCAGTACTGGACACACATTAACCAGGCAATTTCGCTAAATATGCTTTGCTACTCATCACTCCAGATTCATGCGCGCGTCATCCCCTATGCCCCATCGGCCACCCCCATCCTTGCCTTCTTTCTGCAGCTCCAGCTCTGTTTCCAAATCCAAGCCGCTGGCACCGTCGTCAAGGACTGCTTCACTGGGCGTCGGTCGATCCTGTGCTGCCGACGGCCCAGGCGTCCGAGACTTTCCTGCAGACCTTCTTCGCAAGGACGGCGGCCAGAACGATGATCTGGATGACGTGGAGAGCATTGACGCATTGTCATCATCCGTTGCTGGCTGTTCGCCTGAGCTCATGTTCGACTCGGAGCGCTTAATCACCATTCTCTCGCTTGCCGTTGAATAGCTCTTCTTATGCGGGATCTCGAGTCTTTTGGGCCATCCCTTCTCTCCTGGCTGTGGTGGGTCCGTATCATCAACTTCGACAAGCTCTGCGTCACGATACCATTTTCGTCGTCTGGTCCATTTCGCCCAACCATCTTGCCCACGGCGACCGTGCTGCCACTATTATAGCATATTAGTTTTACAAAGGTCCATTGTGTGTGTGTGGAGAGGGGAAGTCATGTTTTTTTTTTTTTTTTCAAGTCTTGCCTTGTTGTCGTAATAAATCCATCCATTCTTGCCTTCCTCGCCGTCATAGTCCACAACCTCCTTGTCATCAGCGACGCCATCAACTCTCCAGCGACTGCCTTGGACCCACTGCCATCGCATCTTGCTACCATCTTCTACATCCGGCAGCTCGAAATCATCCTTGGATGGAACAGCATTGTTATGTTCATCCGTCCAAGCAGGTCTCTCATATGCAAAGAGGCTTGCTGTCCAGCCAAGACCGACCCAGCGACGCTGATTCTCGTAGATGATGAAAGTAAACTTGACCCCTGCGCTCTGTTTGCGAGCTTTTCCGTGCCCAGCATCGTTGTTGTCGTTGTCAGCTATTGGCTCTCCCTTGGCAGCCTCTGCAGCGAGCTTGTGTCCGGCCTTGTTCGGGTTATGAAAATGGAGGCCAGTGATTGCCGCAGCACATCGTCGAACGAGAGCGCTCCGCCAAAGCAGTGTCCTCGTCACTCTCAGGGGCCGAGCGTGCCACGACAATACGATGGTACCGAAAACTAGTACGACGCGACGAGTGGTGATGACATGAAAGGGTGGCATGCTCAGAAACAGCCAGAAAGGCGTTACAATCAAAAGTCGTACAAACATGGCTGTCAAGGCCGGCTTCGTAGTGGCGCTAGTTGGCGTCCGCTGAGTGCTGAGGAAATCCGTCATCTCAAGAAGAGGCTCCATCAAGACATTACATCGCCCAGTAAATTCCTTCAGCGTCTCGACAATCTCATCTAGCGTCTTCTGATGCTTGGTCGTCGTCATCTCGGACGCCGGCTTCTTCGCATTGGTATTCTCGGCTTGAATGGCGGTCGCGGCGGAGGCGGAGGCGGCGGCAGATGCTGTGCTGGGATTGGAAGAATCTTTATTTGAACGGGCTGCATCGGCCCAGCCACTGCTGCTCAGAGGGCTGTACCTTCGCCCATACATGGCTGCAATAATGCCCATCCCAATGGCCACGGGTCCAGCTCTGCGAACGACGACATCCCCATAGAGCACGATAAACCAGAAAGCGCAGAGAAGCAGAAAGCTCTGCCACGGGTCACCAGAGCTCCATGTTAACAAGCCAAGAGCCTTGTTCAAAGGGAGCAGGAAGGGATGACTGTAGGCAAGAGCACGGGTCACTTGAGGCGGCGTCGCCAGCAGCAGTGGACTTTTCTGGTGAACGAGGATGTTGGATCGGCGAGCTGATCTCGTCGTATTGGCAGAGAGCGTGACGGGGGAGAAGCTAGCGTGAGTCGATGGCAGCCCAGTCGCACCTTGCGACTCATACGTCTCGGCCGAGGAGACGTCGCCGTGTGAAGACATGGGCAGGTCTAGGTGCGATAGCCACGGAGAATCCTACTCAATCGCAATTGTCCGAGGTCAGTAACGGCGGCAGGCTGGACGGGAAGCCAAAAGCGAAAAGCTGTCTAGGGGACGATGGAGTTGGGTGCCACTCCCGCGGGATGCCAAAGACAGAGAGCCAAAAAAAAAAAAAAGGTATCAAATGAAATGCTCAGAATCGCACGGCCGCTCAATACAGGAAACAAAAGACATGGCAGGGATGGGGGAGGAGGGAAAGAAAAATAACCAAGATGACGTGCGCGCCGGTGCTTGAGCTCGAGGTTTTCGTGGCGATGTGGTGTCGTCAGAGGCCGCCTTGTATGAGGCCGCGAAATGGGTGGTGGTGGTGAGGTCAGCTGTCAGTTGCCAGTTGCGCCTGCCTGCTTGCGGTTTGTGACATCACATGCCAAGGCTGACTGCCAGGCCTGCCAGAGCTGCCAGCTGCCACTGCCAGCCCTGCCGACGTAACGAAACGCAACAATCACACGACGGCTTACGCTCAGAGCGACGATGCTTCGTCTTGTTTGCGAAACGACGCTGCAGAAACATCAAGCATCAAAGCACCAAGCATCTTTGTGGGTTGGGGTCCAGGACACGGGAAGACAGCAAGGGTGTAAGGAAAAAGGGACGGCAAGGGTCACAAGACCGGAGACATGCCGTATCGATAGACGGCGACGGGAATCCATCAGTTGTGTCATGCCCATCCGCGATGCGAGCGTTACCGAACAACGAATAAATAAATAAGAAGACGAAACGAAACGAAACGAAACAAAGCAGTCGTATACTCACAATCGCAGCCATGAAGGGCCGTCCCGTTGGCTGCCGCGCAGTTGGAGCAGGTTGCCAGCTGCAACAAACGTCATTTGCTGCTCCGAGGCTGTGCGGCAGGCCGAAGTTGTAGAAGCCGGCCGTTGAACCTGCAAGGTGGCAGGCAGACGGGCAGGGAACAGAAGATCTCGGTGTTACAATCTCGTGGTTGTGAAAAGAGGACAAGAGGACAAGAGGACAACGGGATTACCAACAGCGGCAGGTCGTTCGAAAGCCGCAAACTCAGTATCAAAGTCCCAATCATGACATGACCTTTTTGCTCGGGTGGGACATGCAGTACCGCAACCGCAGAATCCGGGGCGTGTTGATTGAACGTGGAGCCGAGGCCGACACGTGAGAGACCATCGAGCGTGTGCGCGCTCGAGCCTCTTCCAACTAAATGCAATACGGGCATGGACGTCGCGTGTAGCCCAACATGCCTCATAAAAGATAAGATGACATATAATCCTGCAGAAAAATAGATGATGAAGTGAGTGTTGTTGATGAAAAAAAAAAAAAAAAAAAAAAAAACACATCACCATTGTAACAACAAATAAAGCAACTCTGATGTTACGATTTCAATGCAACTGGCTCAAACTATTACACAAGTCTCAGAGCGAAACTCTCAAATGGCCCAAGCTCCCCTTTCCCCAAATGGTTCGAGGGTTGCATGGGTTGCATGGGTTGTATTATAACTTATTATAACTTGTGTGGACAATCCCTGCTTACAAAGCCAACTTAATCACCACCAATGGTAATCGGCCATGGGGTTTCCACCTGCATCCTCCATCTCACCTTTGGTTCAACGACAACCTTTGAAAGTCGTCATCAACCCTCGCAATGCAGTCTGATCAAGACGTGAATCTTTTCTTCCAAGGCGCGCGGGTCGTGCTGCGCCGCCTGCCCGGACACGATCCTCGCTTCTTGGACTAAACCAAGCTGGTCCCTTCACCAAAGGCCAAGCCATCAGATGTGCCAAGTGTATCAGGATCAGGACACACGGAACGCTTCGTCTTGTGGTTGTAACTGCACATCCCACCCTTCTCGGCACACTGTATATTCATCAGCCCGTCTGTCAACACCAGGTCTCGCTCCGCCTCCAACGTGGAGTCAATCGTCGAGGATATCGAGCGTCACAAAAAAAAAAAACCCCGCCGGGGTCAAACCCACCTTAAAGGCCTGTTGTTGTAACGGATCGGTTTCTGCATTCTTGGCCGTGCCAGACTTACCGAAGCAATAACTGCGGACCATGTGCTTTCGGTTGTATGGCCGGGCAAGCCTTGCTTCGAGATCGCGTGCCTCATTCGTCGGAGCAGGTCCAGCAGTGGCAGTGTCCGTCTCCCACGCCTGGCGCCCTCTTCTTATTATGACCTCGCATCGCGGGCCTTGTCCGTAATTGACGCATTTCTATACACCATGTCCCAGCGATCAGTAACGCAGTTTCATCATTTCTTGTTCTCTTCTTGTTTCTTTCTGATGGAAAGGAAAAGGACTTCTTCCTGTTCGGATAGCACGTCTGCCCTCTACGGCCCAGACCTACAGGTGCTGTGCAGCAGCAAAAACATATCCAGGACCCCATCGTCACTTACGCCGAAGACGATGCCCTGTCCATCGGGGCCTATCACCCAAGGTGAATCAGGCGGCATTTCCGTTGGGGTTTTATAATCAGGCCTAACCACTCGAGTGTACGACGTCTGAGCACTCGAGGTGACGGCGAAGATGCAGACGTGGAACAAAAGAAGAAGGAACTTCATCGTGTGAGTCTTGTTATACGAGCTTGTACGAAAACTTCACGAGAAGGGGCAAGAAGACAAACTTTTCACAACGGCACGCAAAAAGACGTCCAAGTGGGAAAAGGGAAAACTCGTCACGGGTGAGGAACGAACTAAATATCTATCTAGCCTCGAGCATAGGCCGGCGTAGGACAAGAAAACATGGCATAGTAGTCCTCATAGTTTGTTCAAGGGCAACAAGCTGAGCGTCCCAAGTCTCCTATTGGACACCACACCATACTACATGTAGCTATTATAGGAACTGTCTTGTGGGAGGGAAAAAAAAAAAAATCTTGAAATGGGGAGGAGAAGCGGGGTTCCGAGTGTTATTGTACGTTTTTTCAGACGTGGAGTTTTCGACATTGTTGAATGCGCTACTAAGTGGACGGCTTTTCGAGGTCGGGCCTCGTGGTGTTCATGACCACTCTCGGACGGAGCACCTATGTTTCACGATAGCGTGCGCTCCACAACAGAATGAAATGTACTCGGTAGAGCTTGGAGGAGAAGAAGAAAAAGAAGAAAAAAAATTGCAGCATTGTGCTGCACAATAGGTTCCTGTGGTTCCTGTGGTTCCTGCAGCGCTGAGCCATTAAGCTGCAGTACAACTGTGACACAGACACATGGAATGCAGACAAGACTCCATTGGAAGACCATTGGAAGCCTTGCTCAACTACAACTTGGCAACACGCGATGCCATCACTCTCCTCCATTTCCAGATCTTCACGTCCGATCCAGCACAAGGGGCATATTAAGCAGCAGGGAGGTTTCATAACGTCAAGACAACGACAGTTTATTTGAGCCATGTAATTCATCTCATCTCATCCACTCATTTCACATCCAAGCGCCCCATCCCTCCAGGCACCGGCACAAAGGGGCCCCTCCCTCCCGACGACAAAAGACGGGTTTCACCACGGTAGATTTTTACGCAGAGTGGCTGCAAGAGGTGCACTTGCCTGCTTTGCACCGATCAGCACTCCGCGTCTCACACGAGGTCAAGAAGACTTACAGTCCGGGCCGCAGTTGCAGGAGGAGGACGAGCCAGAGCAGCCGCAGTCACCAGCCATTGTGATGGATCGAGAAACAGGTTAAGAGGTTGGTTGGTTGTTTTGTTTGTTAGGGAGTCAGTCGTGTTGTGGAATGGGGTCATGTGACAAAAAAAAGTGTTGGGAGGATATAGGATGGAGGAGAGGGGCGGAACGAGTCAGGTTCTTATATTGGACGGGCTTGCGCCTTTTGTGTGCGGTGGCGTGGGGCTGTGCGGCACAGGTGGTGGAGAAGATGGAGGAGATTCTTCCTGACCGAGCGGGGGCATTCCATCCTACGCATTACGTACATGCGTACAACGACGAACCAATCATGACGCCCGTCGTCCCGAGCTATTTACACCTGCTTCGCACCCGCGGCAAGCGCAGCAATGCAAAGACAAAAGGATGCCTGATGCGTCCGTCCCCAACAGTTCGTACGTCGCCGTCGCCGGGTGTAAGTGCTTTTCCTCACAGTACGTAACGCATACAGAAGTGCTCTACTCTTGCATGCCCCGCCGAGCTGGCCCCTTCGTCGCCGCTCACATCTTCCCCATGATCCATTCCCTCTCCTTGTTCTTCGACAAGCCCGCTGTGCCAGTCACCGGCAATCCACGCTTCGTCAGCTCCTCCGCAATCACCTTCCACCGTCCAACGGCCGTCTCCTTCTCAACCGGGCCAATCTTGCGGCTGTGAACCTTGACATTGGCCAGTTGTCGGACATCATCTCGTCGTTCCAAGAGCTCCGCCAGTTTCATCGGCTTGGGCTTCTTGGCAGCCAGTGTGAGGACGTGCTTCACCGTACGAGCTGCCCCTAGCTTGGCGTCGGGGATGAGGATGCCAGTCAGCTGGTACAGTCGTTTTCGGATCTTTGCGCCATAGTTAGTTTAGGGGGAAAATTAAAAAAAAAAAAAAAAAAAAAAGGTACGGCACCCTAGCCGAGTAGGCTGTTGCAGCAGCAGAGCACGTACCGCGAATTTGAGCTGTTCGTCCAGGACGACTTCTTTCCACGATGAGTCCCATCCCTTGACCATGTCTCGGGCCTCCTCGGGAGTAACCCTGGCGACGGCCTCAACCTCGTCGACGGCCGTAGATACAAGGTTATCGGAGATGGAAGCCGTGTCGCCCTTGACTGATGCCCGCCCGTCCTGCACCTGAACTTCGGCAGCGAGGACCTTGTCAAGATGGCTTCGGGACGCCTTCCGCCACTTCCTCGTCGCCCACTCTGAAAATGCGCCCGTCTCTCGGAGGGAAAGCGCCTCGACGACAGACTGCCTCAGGTAAGCCTCCACAGCGTGCTTGTCCGCCACCTTTTCCGAGCTGCCAAATCCCTTGAACTCGCTCTCCTCGCCCCAGTGACCTTCCTGGTCCCACCAGGACTTCAGCGTGCCAACCTCCTCGAGGCCGTCGGCTTCTGTCGCAGGCACATAGCTGGGGTCTGCTGACTTCAGCTCTTCCTCGGTGGCCGCTTCTGTTCGCCTCGGCGGCAGCACCAGACGAGAGTTGACGACCGCCGCGGGAGTCTTGTCGCCTCGTGCCGTCTCATCCGTCTCTGGAGCTTCTTCAGACAAATCCGAGCCGTCTTGAGGTTCGGGCCGTTGCGTGTACGGGTCTTCGGGTCCAGGGGCCTCGCCCTTCCACAGCTTCTCGCGCACCCAGTCCGTCTTCTTGTCTCGAGTCGCGCACGTGGTCGAGATGGCCGCTCGGCATGATGCGAATGGTGCCCGCGTCGGTAAGGGTGCCGAGGCGGTCAGTAATTGTAGACGGGCGAGTCTCCGTATGCGCGGTATTCTGGCCATGATTGCAGGTACATGTATGGTGATGCGCCAGGGCGCAGGCGGGTTGTTGTCTAGGTGCGTGCGTGCGTGCAGTGCAATCTTGGAGAGAATCATCTCTACTCTGTGCTCTTGTAGATGGGCAACTTTTCTTGATGGGGACAGGGACCAACCAACCAACCAACCAAATCAGGCGTCGTCACCAGCTGCGACCCACTTTGAGACTTGCACCAGGACCTTTCGAAGCTGTCATGTATGTATGTATGCATGTATACGTTGCTCCTACTACAGTCGGTCCGTCCGCGCAACACCACACTACCTACCATGGCGCGGCTACAGCTTCTTGTCCTGCTCCTGGCTAACCTCATCGTGCTCGTTTCCGCCGGATGTCAGTTCTGATCCCCCGCTTTCGACGCGAGAGTACCTCTTGATGGATGCAAAGAGCCACTTAACTGACACCGTTCCTCCAGCGGCGCCCGTCTTCTGCAAATGCACCTGCTTCAAGAACAGTACCATTATCCCCCTGGGCCCCAAGAGCCAGAACCCGGGCTCTTCGCCGCGCTCCCCCCGGTCCATCCCCCTCGGTTCGTTTTTCCAATCAAGCGATATAGACGCGACGGACGAGAGACCTGCCCGGCCGCCCAACAATGCGGTACCCCGGTCCCTCTCGACCTCTTGCTCAGAGTGCACCAAGTCATTTTGTCTAAGGCAGGGTATCGACTTCTGCAAAGAAGCCAAGGAGGACGATGTCGTGTCCATGTGTTTCCAGCGAGACAGCAATAAAGACAGGATCATTGTCTGGGGCTTCATACTGGGTACTACTGGCCTTCTGGGATGGGCCGCGTTCAAGCGTTTCGTCGAGCACCAGGAACAGAGGGCCGCGCTCTCGCGGCAGAATATTGATTACGCACCTGTGGGAAATTTGCAACAATAGGTGGCATGGGAAAAAACCTGGCGAGGTATGCATTTGGTGTACAGCTCTTTGGCGTTTACGGAGTTTTTAAGGAGAAGCGAGGCGATTTGTACTGTACGGCATGCGCTGTCATTGCACATATTCGAAAGGTCTGCAGCGACCTGGAGGCTGACGACATACCCGGCTTTCTTTCAATATACTCGACATATAAACCAGGTATACGCTCAAGTCGCACCAGCAGCCGTGAATTTGATATCTGTCCCTTTCCATAATCCCTCTATATATACATTTTCTTGCCAAAATGTCCATGATCAGAAGATTTCCCATTCCACAAGACAAGCACTTTTCATAGCAGAACATCATAAACATCTCAATCACATCATGAGTTTCGCTTGCTCCTCGGAACTCCTCGCAACAATCGCACGTTTAATTCTCCTGCAGCGGGCTGACCTTGGCCTTCCCGTTTGGCGCGGAGCCATTGACGCGGCGTCGCTCTTGAACAGCCGCGGCCAAGTTCTCGAGCACAGTGACGGTGCTCTCCCAGCCAATGCAAGCATCGGTAATACTGACGCCCTCTACAAGGCCGGCAGGGCCCTCTGGCGGAACCTTCTGGTTGCCTTCCTTGAGGTTGGACTCAATCATGACCCCGACGATGGCATTCTCGCCCTTCTTGATCTGATCTGCGATGACGGCAGCGACCTTGGGCTGGTTGTTGTGATTCTTCTGGGAGTTGCCTGGAGCAAAGAATCAGTCATCTCACTCAAGCAATGTACGAAAAATCCTGGGTTTTTTTTTTTTCGCTACATACCATGGGAGCAGTCAATCATAATGGCTTGTTTCTGGCCCTTATCAGCCAGGGACTTCTTGGCAGCCTGGACGCTCTCCTCATCAAAGTTGGGTCCTTTGGTTCCGCCGCGCAGGATAACGAAGCCGTGCTCATTGCCCTTGGTACGAGTGATGGCAGCCAGACCCTGCTTGGTCACACCCATGAAGTGGTGCTTGGCGGCGGCGGCGCCGATAGCATCGATGGCAACGCCCAAGTTTCCGTCAGTGCCGTTCTTGAAGCCGACGGGGAATGACAGTCCGGAAGCCAGCTCACGGTGCAGCTGCGACTCGGTAGTTCGAGCACCAATAGCACCAACTGAAATGCAGTCAGCCAAGAATTGTGGCGAGATTGTGTCAAGCATTTCACTGGCAATAGGCATGCCGTTGGAGGTCAGGTCAACGAAGAGCTTTCGTGACGTCTTGAGGCCTTCATTGATCTGGAAGGAGGAGTCGATCTTGGGGTCGTTAATCAGACCCTTCCAGCCGACGGTGGTTCTAGGCTTTTCGAGGTAGGCACGCATGATGATGCACAGATCTCTAGACAGCTTGTCGGACAAGTCGTGCAGCAGAGCTGCGTATTTGTGAGCGGCAGCGGGATCGTGGATGGAGCAAGGACCAACGACGACAAGAAGTCTGTCGCTGCGGCCCATGATGATATCGGCGGCATCCTTTCTTCCCTTGACTACAGTCTTGACAGCAGCATCGCTCATGGGTATGTCGGCAGCGAGCATGTCTGGTCGGACCAGAGGGTCTTGGCCGAGAACTATTGTTCATGTTAGTTTCTTTCGGGGCGACGGACATCGATATCTTTGATACCACAATGACGACATGCAGCAACTTTGCAGAGTTGGTCATTGTTCAGAGTTAGAAGACGTGGCCTCAATATTAGGTCTTGGTCTTTGATTCCCCGGCTTTGAATGTTCATGGCTCGGCCACTTGGGCGGAAAGACAGACGAAACACAGTTTGGCAGAACGCAGATGAGGTAGCCATAGTATTAAGCACGCACCAAGTGGGTGGTAACACCAGCTGCTGCGAAAGGGTATGAGAAGGATAACGAAGGGGGAATATCACGGTGGCACACTGACTTCTGGTATCATCGGCGACCAGCGGTTGTAAATCGAGCGCGGGCATTTTTTATTGAGAGGAAAGCTGGTGATGGGTAGAGTGACTTGTGTAGTGAAGCGTCGTCGGGAATCACTGAAGGTGGAGGCAGTACAAGTGCTATAGAGAGAGCTCCTGTGAGCGCAAGAGGGAAAAAGGAGGAGGAAATCACGGTTTAAGAAGGTTTGAGGGCGAGCGGGCGGGAGAAGAATGCAATTGAGGTTTCCAACGTGATAATAGCGAAGCGAATAAGTCTCGAATGAGTCAGAAAGTTGGGTACATCGACGCCGTACGGCGTACAGAGCTACAAGAGAAAGGAAAAAAAAAAAAAGCGTGTGATCGGAGCAAGTCTCGGAGCGACCCCCACTATTGTTCCAGAAGTAAGTAATAAATCGCTTGGGGGCCAGCTGGTCGCGATTTTGTGATTATGCAGTAGGCGCTAAGCCTACAATGGAAGAAGTACCTGCGCACACATTTGTCTACAACAAGGCACCTCTACCGACTTAACTTTATTCCTAAGCATCACAACATCGCAGTCTCAGCTCAAACATGACTTCAGAAGCCCCCAAAACTGTGCTAGTCGTCTATATCCCCTTATATCCTAACCTGGGTACTCCGTAAAATACATAGGTACCTAGCCAACATGTCTACCTGGTAACCGACGTTGCCGCTTGACGGGTGAAGTACCGCTAAGTACAAGTAAATTTAGCCTATGGCGAAGTCCCTTATTTTCCCAGGTAAGTTACATTGCACATTGAACAGGCTCATAGCAGAGAGCGAAAAAATGTGTGCGCGTACACTTCTTCCGTTTTAGGCTTAGCCCCAGCGGCATTGATCAAAAATAAAAAATAAAAAATAAAAAATCAATACATCGCCATGATGCAGCCACTATATATCTCTACCGGGGGTCATGGTACTGGGTAGATTCAACCAACTGAACAGTAAGCTTCGGACACTACGAAGCATGGTCGGAGTAGGTCGTTTGTATGGCCGACTCTGATTGCGTGCGACAACACCACAAGGCGCATTCAGCGAATAATTGTCTCCCGTCAGAAGTCCTCGTTCCAGTCGTCATTGCATAGTCATGCTATAACATCCATGCGGGCGTCTGAACGAATATACGAGGCTGGCTGACACTGTACCCCATGCCCATCGAGTCCGGCGTTATCTTTATGGAGCAAATAGACGTGTCATCGATATGGATGAGGCAATGCTGAGACGATAGATGCCAAGCATTGATACTCTCGGCGAGCATATCGGTGACGATTCGACGCGTAGTAATGCCTTTCGCTGATAGGAGGAGGTGTGGAGGGGGTAAAGGAGGGAGGTACGGAGCTCGGGTTGTTGCTTTTGCCATGGACAGACAGACACATATGACACATATGTATGCATGTACATACAACTGGGGGGTTTTCGAGCAGAGTTTTCCGAGACTTGCTGGCCCGCGAAGAGGCGGGGCTCCAACACGGTACGCAGTCCATACACTTCATTTGTCCGCCGCGGGTGTTGCATCAATGAGTTTCAGTCGTATACGGAGTAATATCGTGTCGGTTAGTGCCGACCCAAGACTCTTCTGGCCTGGAGAGCCTGGAGAGCCTGGAGAGGGCTCGTATTACTGACTTGGATTTTTTTGCCCCTTCGCCTATGCCTCAGAGGGCCCCATCTTGTTCTAGAATAACGACGTGAACTTATTTGGCGAGCTGCATGAATGCTATTCTGACGCACCTATCACGATGGCCAATACCTGGAGACTGGATTCCGAGTTTGGCTGGCTGCGGTACTTAGTAAGCCTCGCATTGACCGCATTGACCTGGGGGGGAACCTGGAGAGGTAGGTAGGTATGAGGCAGGAAGGGTCTGGCAGCCTTCCTAGCTCATGCGCGAAACTTCGAGCTACCTACTGCCTAGGGTAGGTAGGTACTTTTAGTCGCCGTTGGGATTGTGGGGACTGCAATGTAACTTTTGGCAGCGTGGATAAATCCCAGAGACCTGAGTGTCTAGGTACTTATGTCACGCGTATTTCATTATTGTACACAAGTATCTCTTTGCAGCGATCATCGAAGGATCAGACCCTTACCACAGCCGTGTTTGCAGCCTTACCGTCTCCAGAGAGAAGAGACATGTACGGAGTCTGAGGTCCCTTCCCCCCCTATTAGATACTATTGCAGCTGCCCTCCGTTTAGCCGGTAATTGCACTCCGTGTTCCTGAGCATCTTTGTGAGTTTGTCTTGCAAACAAACTTTGTCGGCATTTTGTGAGGCAAAGAATGCATGCATTGACTGCCTGTCTGACTGGCCATTTGCCACTAGACTCTGACTCTGTACCTACCAGGTACATAGGTGTAAGGTACCTTTGGGTGCGGGCGGAGTACGGGGGAACGGTTGAGAGCAGTTACCGACCCACTACCCCCCACCACCTACCCAGCCCAGCCCAAGCCTGCATATCGCTGCCCGCCCAAGCCGGCCCCCTTCCTCAGCACCTCAGCACTAAATAATACCAGAACTTGACGCCCCGGAACGCGGCTGAATACCAACTTGTTTGCCACCTGCAGCTCTTATGCTCTTCTTCTGCTCTTCTTCTGCTCTGCTGCTGCTCTGCTGCTGCTCTGCTCAGCCTTCCACCAGACCGTTGGTTTTGTCCTCGACCAAGGTGAGGAAGAACAACTCGGCTAGTGCTGCTTTTATCCCATCATCCATCATCCATCATCCTTCATCCATCATCCCTCATCCCTCAGTCTTCAAATCAACACCCCCACATCTTCTACCGTCCTGCTTCACCCTCCTTTAGCTCATCACACCCACTACACCACCACCCGACCATCTACTGTCGTCAAGGCACAATCATTTAGCATTGTCAGCAGTCGGCCGTGTTCACCAATCATCACTAGCCCCGTATTCTCCCATTGTCGCTCTTATCCCAAACCTCATACACGCATTTATACAACACAGCTCGTCTTTAGACGAGCAACCATGTTTGCCACACAACAGTATCTCGACATGGTCGACTCAGGGCGAAAGAGGTTTCGCGATGACGGAGACATGACCAATGCGACTACTGGATTCGGAGAGCATAGAAACGTAGGTGCAGCCAATATGACGACGTCGAATGGTCTCTATTTACGAGTGCTGACAGCTTCTAGAAACGACTCCAGTCACTTCCGCTTCGAAACTCGTCCCGAGCTTCTCAACAGTCTCCTCCACAGAGTATTGTACCACTAAACGCGAGTCCGGCTGAAGCAGGGCCTCGTCATACTGTAGCTGGCGACTGGCCTTCCCACTCTCCGCATACTCCTACTTTCCAACAAGATGCCGAAATGAGTATGAGTGACACGATGCATTTGTGCCCCTCGAGTCATGAACAACAACAACAACAACAACAAGGCCAAGAAGAAGAGTTTCTAGCACCTCGGCATGATTGCTCAACCAGTCGGATGCCCACGCCCATTCAGCCGAGCTTTGCCTCTCAAGTACGGGGGCAAAATACCGTATGGGTCCACGGACAACCTAAAGCAGCCCCCAATGGTGTCGTTAATCTTGGTCATCATGTTACAGGCTTTGCTCAAGATCAATGCGTCCCACGAGCAATGAATGGCGAGGAGGACTGGCATGCCCTGCAGAGCAATCGACGACTCCCGTCGCCGATTTGCGAGATTGGTGACCCTGGTGTCACTGACCACGAAGGTACTGCAGATGGCATGATGACGGGCAATGAGGACTGCATGGATGCTCAATCGCAATTTTCTACCCAACTCCAATCACCGCCATCCTGCCAGCAGGCACCAACTCATACCATGGAACATCCAAATTTCATGACGGCTGCCGATATTCATCTGACCATCACACAGCATCCCGATTCTGACACAGATCCTTGTTTGCCATCGCCAGGGCGCAAAGGGCATCAGCGCAGCAAACACACGGTCAATTCTTGGACGTGGCAACCTGGAATGAAGAAGAGCTTCAGTATAGGCTACCGATCAGACTGCGAGAAGTGCAGACTAAAGGTTCCAGGTCACTTCAACCACATTGTAATCTCATAGAACGGGACAAGTAGGCTGATTGACCCATTGTGAAGGAAGCCCATTGTCATGCCACGAATCCAGCACCAGAACGGGCAAAAATTCTGTGCGTTTGGGAAGTGGGCTGGTAAAGGGCAAAAGTATGGTTAACCACGCATCCTGACTGTTGTTACAACAAAGCCAGCGACATATTCTTTTTTCAGCCAATCAAGACGGGTCATGCGCACTATATACGACGTTCCAAGCGGTGCAAAATACATACAACATATTGGGGGTGATGGGAAGCACAATGTCCTTTAGCGGCGGGCTGTTGTAAAAAAAAAAAAGTCCAGTCTATTTGCACATTAATGGCTCGCCTTGTTATCACGTTAGCGTTTTACCGTTTCACTCTCTATTTCACACGACAAGCGACTGGTATTTCATTTGTATTCTGGTGTCAAGAGTCTCAACGGCGCATTAGAGATCGGTTGTGATTGCGGGGATGGCCACTGGAATTAATTCATATGAGCCGGAGTGCCATGCTGCAAGGGACTCTGACGCTCGCATTATTTAGATTTGTATCACCACGAAAATAAAAACCATGGCCTCATCAGTATGACGATTCAAAACTTTTTTGGTCGATAAAGATATCTACTTGATGAGTGGGTTCAAACACGGGATTCCGTCTCATTCATCAGCCTTCTTCAATCCATGTGAATTTAAAATGACTCCCGACGCCAAAATAATGCACTGCCCTTTCTGCAGAATATCATACAAAGGTTCTTTTTCCACCCCTGATTTTGGCTCGCTAGATCACAGACTATATGTAACAAGCAATATGCCCTCGTCTTTGCTCCTCCTCGCCTGGTACGAAGGGTGCAAGTGACCTTGCCCTACCACGGTAACCATCCCCGCTTCCCCGACTTCGACCCTGAACTGGCTGTTGTTTCCAAGCCCAGCTGATCAAGGCTTCCACCCTTGATCTGATTCTGCTTCTCGTGCTCCCAAGCATCTCTGGCCTTGGCCTCGATGGACTGCACGAGACCACTATCTGCAGTCCGCTCCGGGGTCTCGGCAGACTGAGCCGCCTTGGATCCGCCGAACAACCCAGAAACGATGCCCAAGATTCCTCTCCCGTCCTGCTGGCCCTTGTTCCTGTCGGCGGCTTCCTCTGCCCTGGAGAAGGCGGGCTTGATGCGCTCTTCGAAATGTGTTCTGTGCTCAGGGGGCGCCAGCAAGGGCGGCAGCTTGATGCCCTTTTCTTGCGCTTCGCGACTAGCCTCCTCTACGAGGAGGATCTGTTCCTCGGTCGCGTCGCCCTTGAGGTAGGCTATACGCGCGGCGGCGAGGGAGTCGGCCTCCAGCTTCTTTTGGGCTTCGAGCCACTCGGCGCGGCGGGCGCGGTTGTACTGGAGCATGTCCCATACGGAGTAGACGCTCACGACGCCGGCAACAGCTACGGGACCAGGAATTTTTTAGCGAGATACGCTCGGGGAGCACATTGGTCCGGCGGTGTTTTTTTTTTACCTGTGAAGATGACGATGCCTGTCACTGTCCATTGGTGCGCAACGTCGAGAACCCTCCTCGACGTGTCGATGACCTTGTCTGTGCGGCTGACTTGGGCCTTTTGTGCTGCGACGTGCGCCTGTCTCAGGCGGCGAACCCTCTCTTCCGGCGTCTCGGCGGGGAGTCGAGGCGATGGCGTCGACGTCGCGGATGCAGCTGCTCTGCCGCTGGAGGCGAAGACGTTTTTGGACGTCGCGTGGGGAATGGTGGACGTGAAGCGTGTTGCGTCCATGACGCTGCGGGGTCCTATCCTGGAAGCCATTGTGGGAGAGCACTTTGTCGCGCCAGAAAAAAGGCAGGTGAAATTCTGCTGGGTTGGGAAGAGGATGGCGTATGAGGTGATTGATGGTCATTGTCCTCAGTTTTCTCAAGAGGTGGACAGCTGGGGCGGCGAATTTCGGCGGTGATGATTGGTGCGGGAAATGTTCGGAATACAAGAGCTCAGGACCAGCTACGTTGTTGAGCAGCGCAGAAAAAAAAAAAA
Organism: Balansia obtecta B249; assembly: GCA_000709145.1. Taxonomy (NCBI): domain Eukaryota; kingdom Fungi; phylum Ascomycota; class Sordariomycetes; order Hypocreales; family Clavicipitaceae; genus Balansia; species Balansia obtecta. The sequence goes on along the minus strand of JFZS01000251.1, from coordinate 7,093 downwards.
AATGAAAAAAGAAAAAAAAATAGTACGTTTTATATGACTACTGACAGGATAGTTCAAAGTATCTAGTTGTGCATTTTAATTTCAGTATATAACGAGCCCTTGTTGCATTCTATTGTCCGTTTCCCCACCCCACCCGGCCTCCTCGCTGTGCATCAAGTCTTCCCTAAAATCCGTATGACTTTTCCTTCTACTCGGCTTCCCGAGGCACTGGAATTCCTCATTGACTGACATAGACCAGAACAGGCACAGTAAGCAATTACAACCCCCGAGGCGCCATGTCGCAAAGATGAGTGGGCCACAAGAGCGTACTTATCCAATACTGAACCGGAGGGTAACCTTGCTAAAAGGGAAGCCAGCCTTAAGGCCAAAGACCCAAATGGCTTAGAAGGATACAGAGGGATGCGAAAAGAAGGGCGCCAGGAAAACTATTAGACTGTGCCGTTGAGCAACAGATTTCCTGGTCACCTTCTTAGGCTTTGCACCTCCGTTGCCCTTCTCTTCAACATCCCTCTGTATCCTTCTACGCCTTCTAGCACTTTTTGTCGTCATTGGCCTTTAGGCTGGCGCCTGCCATCCCTTTTAGCAACGTTAACCTCCTTGTCAAGACCGCATAGGTAAGCTCTTGTGACCACTAGGTCTTGCGGCATCGCTCCTCAAGAGTGCAACATGAAACCCACTTTTGCTCTAGCAATGTTTTCTTGCTTGAGTGCTGTCGTCTGTGTCAGCGAATGAGAAATTGCAGTGCCATGGGAGGCTGAGCAGTGAAGGAGAGACTTGATGTAGAGAGGGGGAGGCGGGGGAAGAAAAGGATAACAGAATGCAACAAGGGCTTAGTATATGTGCTGTATGTAGGCATTTCAGTCTGGAGAGAGTTATTTGCGCAATATGTAGCGAGCGTTGTTAGGGACCGGCCTAATGGTGTCTGCGTGTTTGCGTTCGGTGATGATTTCATCAATATTCAAGAGGGAGGAACAAGTGAGCTCCATTCGCCGTGGAGTGCTCGTTAAATACCCCTCTCTGCCCCCTCCGATCTAATTCCGAAGAAATTCCGTGTCTCCACCTTGCCTCTCCCTTCTCCCTTCTTACCCGTCCAGCTGTTGCGGGCTGATGCTCGCGCCCACAAGAATAATTCAAATGCTGTAGCTGTCTTTCTATGTTTTTAACCTGAGTTAGTCGCGTATATTGTAGAGGTACCTATAAGCTAGCTTTTGCGGGCGCAACAGAACTTAATTCCGAAAGCTTAAATACAAATGAAATTTTGAGACTGATGACAGGGTTCTCTTGGGTAATTCGTGATGTGAAGTCGGAAGATGTTTGTACGGCTTCACGCGGCGTGCAAAGATCGACAATGCGACAATGCGGGCACATCAGGACAATGGCTCATTTACAAGTGCACTGCGCCATCTGTAACAGCTCACTAAACCTACATGGATTCCATAGAGCCGTCATCTACCGCTTTCTTGCTTCGAATGAAACGTAATGGTCAGATATTTTTCCTTCAAGCGGTGAAGGGCCAAGCAGAAGGTAGCTCAGGTTCCAGTAACGTACCGGTAACATGTGTCCTACCGTAAACACGACAGAGATAACCCATAGCCAATGCTCTCCTTATAATTTTAAAACGTGCCGAAATAAGGTACATGACGATGACTCCCGCCTAAGCTGTGGTGTTCTGCTCATGAATTTGAACATCCACAGCTTAGCCAGTGTCACCATGACAGAGCCAAGTTCGACACGTTTAAAATCAGAAACTTATAATACAACCTTAGAACACTTTTAAAAACTTTGCCCTTCCCACCGCTAAAGAAAAAAAAAAAAAAAAAAAACTTCTACCCCGACCATACCATCCTCGGTCCCTAGTGAATAGCTCCGACGTGTTGCAACCGAAGCGCCATGTGCTTGCTACTCTTAGGCTTCAGCTGTTAAGACCTCGACATTATCGTCAAGACCAATCGAGTTTGTCCTATCGAGCCCACGTTACACCCTGCATGCCAGCTCGCCAAGGGTTGATGGAACATCTAAGTACTACCCAACTCACGAGATGTCTTCTTCATGACGCGACAGAGGCCACGTTCACAATGAAAACGAGAGAAGAAATCAAAAATTACGCCCCCCATGGCCCCGAAGGACAATGGAGCAAGGAACGACTCCGCGTTGTGCAATGCAGGCCTTCCATACTGAATCCCCCGAATCTTGAGCTGGGGAATTCGGAACAAGGTAAGTATGAAGAAGAAAAGAGAAAAACCTTCAAAGAGCAGAACCGCATCGGCATTTTATAGCTCTTTGTTTATGCCTGAGGCACAAGAATCGCTCAAAACGCGCCAGGCATCAAGAACCTTGCTGAGTAACAGCAGCACGTGATTCACGCATTTTTTTCCCACCGATTTCTCGCTTCTTGAGCCTAGAGCAGGGCACACCCCACCTGGTACGTACTCGTCGTAGGGCACGAAAACCCTTTAGTTAATTTGTCGAGCCTCTTCCTCCGAAATTTCAACGCCTACCGAACATCGACAACCGGAGCGAGTCTGATCGCGAGCAGGCACAATGGTATGAAAATCCAATCGAGTTGCAAAACGATATGTGCATGATGGAAACTCTCACGACTAACTAAATTGATTTCTTCAGGCGATCAAACACAACCAGAAGATTGTCAACAACCGTGAGACTCTGCCCGCAAACACTCCATCGACGATAATGGCACCAATAACCCAAGCGACTGACATGCACTGATAGACTTCCGCAAGGATTGGCAGAGAAGGGTTCGCACCCACTTTGACCAGGTATGCGGGCATTTCCCTCGATCCTCGCCTTCGGCTTCCGTTTTTTCTCGTGCACCAGATATCGCGAAAAATTCATGTTTCGAAGCGATGACCATTGACAAGACTCCATGAAATAGCCCGGGAAGAAGGCCTCGCGTCGAGTTGCTCGTCAGGCCAAGGCTGCTGCTCTGGCCCCTCGCCCCGTTGACAAGCTACGACCCATCGTCCGATGCCCGACCATCAAGTACAACCGCAAGGTCCGCCCCGGCCGTGGTTTCACCCTCACCGAGCTAAAGGTACGATCAGCTTCTCTCAGCTCTGCGGTTGCCAACACCTTCTCTCCGACCAGACTCTCTGGGTCCAATGGTTGCAAAACGAAAGACCAGATGGACTTAGAAAGACCCCTACCGGAGAGAAGCAGGGTGCGACGTACACGACGTTATCGGCCGATCAAAAGATTGTATTCTAACATGTCTTGTCTAATAGGAGGCTGGCATCGCCCGACCCCTGGCCCGCACCATCGGTATCGCCGTCGACCACCGCCGCCAGAATCTTTCTGAGGAGAGCCTGGCAATCAATGTTGCTCGCCTCAAGGCATACAAGGAGCGCCTGATCTTGCTTCCCCGCAAGTCAAACGCCCCCAAGAAGGGCGACACCAAGGCCGACCTGTCCAAGGTCAACAAGGCCGCCACCATTTCATCAGTACTGCCCATTGCCCCCACCGACCTTGCCGTCAAGGAGATTAAGAAGAGCGAGATGCCCAAGCCCATCGAGGGTGGTGCCTACACTGCTCTGCGCATGGCCCGAAGCAACAAGCGATACCAGGGTGCTCGTGAGAAGCGTGCCAGGGAGAAGGCCGAGGCCGAGAGCGCTTCTAAGAAATAAAATTAGCAGAAAGGGAATCGGTGTTTGAGGGTTTTTTTGCTCTTTGCGTCTCTTGGGAAGTGTCTAACGTCGGTTTAAGGCTCTAAGGGAGTTCTTTGGCTTAGATATAGAGTATCTCTCTCTAAGCCAATCTTATTGCATCATGACCGGCTTTGCCTCGTCTTCGAGTTCGTGCCAATAGAAGCATTGTGCGTTTTGTGGTTCTTTCAAGACACTCAAGTGCTCGTGATGGTGACAGATTTGACGTGAAGGTGCCTCCTCCCCGCTGTCTTGAATCGGGACAGAATGGCCAGAGGGTTGTCCAATTCTACAAATACGTATTAGGTTTTGATTTAATTATCTATAGTGATTCTATCAGTCTACCTGTCTTGAGACGGAGCTCGATTCGTGACAACACGCCGAGTACCGTAGTGCACCAATTCCCGGTACCAAGCAAGATTCTCTGGTGCTAGGGTGTGTTTTCCACGTTTTGCCAACTCTGTACAAAGAATAAGTGCGTTCTCGGCATCCACCCTGGCCATGTTCACCTTTTTCTTGGGTACAACTTGCTGGTGGTCGAGTTGCCAAGTGGACGCTGCCGGCGTCAGCTGCCTGCTTGGGGCATCTACGAGTTCCTCGTCCTGCCCATCGACACCGTCCCCATCTTCAGCCCCATGACCTGAGATTGTCTTTGTTAAAACTCCCTTCGCGACCGCATCATCAAGGAGTGACAGGACGACAGCAGCGCCGTCCGACGATCGTGACATGAGGGCAAGTACGAACCATGTTTCGGATGTGAGCGCGGGCCACTTCTCTTGGGTAATGAGGAATCTCAAAGGCATCTGGACCGCGTGTTTCTCGTAAAATCGGTGCCTCCGCGCTCCATCGTCCACTGGTGGCGATGATGGATCTGTAGCACTGGCAAACGCTTCGGGTAGAAGGTCAGATACTGCAGCAGAATGTAGCATTCGACAGATCCCAGCTATGCACCTCGCCGCCTCGAGACGTGTGGGTTCATGGTCTGACCGTCCATGCAGAGATATGATGCTGCTGACACATGTTTGCTCGGTGCCATCGGCGGCGTCGGCCGAGGAAGCATCCTGCAACGGCGTGCAAATTTGTCGAACGTTGGAGGAACAGTTGAGAAGCAGCAGACGTGTGAGGGAGATGGCTGTAAACTGTATTTGAGGCAGTGCGTCGATATTGAACAGTCTCGGCAGACAGGATGGAAGCAAAAGGTCTCCGAGCTGAGCTCTGTTACAGGTAGGAATGGCAAGATTTTTGAGGAAGGAGCAGGCGGCGTGCAGAAGCTGGAGGTCTGTGATGGCTGGATTGGACAAGATTTTCATCAGGAGTTCGTGTGCCCTGTACTTGTCTACCAAGGCAACAGATGCAGTGTCGGAGCGGGAAACGTTGCCTAGGGCGAGGCAGGCGGCTGATTGGAGGAAGAGGTTATCGCCACGGAGCCATGTCAGCAGCCTCTGAGGGACGCGGTCGGAGAGAGAATACTTCTGAGCAAATAGGTCGTTGCCAGAGACGTCGGCCAAGGTCGAGAGCAGCGAGGATCGCACTTGTTTGAGTTGCGCTGCAATTTCCACATCATCCATGTCAACAATGTTGACGCCGGCGTGAATGTGGTGAAACGTATCCATGAGCAGTGTCACTTGGTCGTCCTCGATCAGCCTGGACTGCAACTTCTCACTTGCCAGGTAAGCGACCGCCACAGACACCAGACTGACGTAGTCTTGCACATCTTCCTCGGCTACAGGTCCTTGTGCCAATGTGAGAAGAATGCCGACGGTGGCTGGATCTGCAGCCGCGGCCTCGCCTTCTTGGGAAACAAGAAGGGCCAGGATTTTGCAGATGTATGACACAAACGGCACGTAGTTGGAAATGTGCGGCAACGACAAGAGCTTGACGAGCTGTGAGCTCAAATGAGATCTCGAGGCGAGGCTCTGAGCAGGCTCTGTCCCTCTTATGAGCAAAACGTTTCTTTGTATTCTTCTGTCGCTCATTTCTGACGAGAGGGCGGGGGGGGGGGGGGGGGGGGAAGGGTTTCAGCTCCATACCATAGTCTACCAGGATGTTATATAGCACGGGCACGTTGAACGGTATGAGGCGTTCGTCCGATACATGCTTTGTGATGGACAACAAGCGATCGTCCTCAACAACGCGAGCTCGGTTCTCGTTGGTGTCGGCGCAAGCGTTGCCTATTAGACGGAGAGCATGGATGTGTAGTTTCTGCCGCAGATTCTTTTCTCCCAGAAGGGCGAGGAAGAATTGCAGAATGCCCGATTTCTCCAGGGGGATCCGCCATGCAACTGCGACAAACTGGTAAGCTACGACCTCCTGAGTCGGGTGTTTATGTCGGATATATAAAATAGAAAAAAAAAGGGGGCATAAACGCAAAAGCAGATGGATGGATGAGAACCGTGCAAATTACACAAAAGTTGTACGGGGGGGATGACGAGATGATGAAAGCCTTAATGAGGGCTTTTTTTTTTTTTTTAACTTCTCACAGCCCACGCACGTTACAATATGAAGAAACTCACCATCACGACTTCCATCCGCCAGGTTTTCCGCTATCAAATCCAGCTCCTCTGACCCGGCAGACCACAGCTCTTCGCAGGCAGACAGGACCGGCGCAAGCTTGTCAGTCCTTTGTCGATCTCTGTCTTGCTGGGAGCTGGTGCCGCTGCCATCAGTGCGCCTGCTGCCATGCTGCTGAAGAAGAACGGCGACGTCTTGCGGAGTCATGGTGGCCTGTCACACTGTACGTTGCTGTACGGTTTCAATTGGCAATTCTTGGCCGGGCGGGCTTCTCACCATGTCTCCACTGTGCGGCAGACTAGAGTGAGTGGTGAGTGGTGAGTGAGTGAGTGAGTGAGTGAGTGAGTGAGTGGGTGGGTGAGGGACTGAGAGTGATTGTTGGGCTTGATGCTGGCTACACATCCAACATAAACAAAGGAAACAGTTTCTAAGAATCTACCGCGTTTTTGTTCTTCTCTAGTGGCTTTCATACTCGGATACGCATGTCCATCTCAAGGACTTTGCACCACTACACCGCTATCCCAAGAAGTGAGGATGAAGAAGACCGGCAACACGACCCCCCCCCCACTATCTCGGTGTGGCGCGGTGAGCGGCTGAAGCACGGCTAAACCGCAAGTTACCCCAAATAGTATAATCTCCATCAGTGACCACAAAACAAACCATCCATATTCGCTGGCAGAACAGCGCAGCGGCAGAAAAAAATAAAAAAATTCCCCAGAACGCCGACCCGACACCTGCAAAACCTCACCCTCTGCATCTCGACCGATCAGACGCGGGAGGCCTTCTTACGCGGGGAGCCAAACGCCGCCAGTGACTCCAGCTCTCAGGCCGGGCACAGGCATCCTCTCACCATGGTGCGTATCCCACCGAATTTGCAGCTTCATCACAGTCTTCGCGTGGGCATTCTTTGCCCCCCACCCCCC
>JFZS01000250.1:0-36913 GCA_000709145.1 Balansia obtecta B249 | reverse complement strand
AAAGAATTATAAAAGCCTTTAAATGGATAAATCGTATCTCGATAAGTATACTACATAATCATAGCTTTTTATTTAGCGTTATTTTAAGAAATATCATTACGCCTAATATTTAAATTTAATGTTCCACTTATTTATTAATTCGACTATACACTTTTTGTCCTATACATTAAATATAAGAAGTATGGTGCTCCTATAATAGCAACTACTATACCTGCTGGAACTCCTGACGGTTGAAGAATAACCTTTCCTAAAGTATCAGAAAAAACAAGTAACAATGCGCCAATTAATATTGCAATTGGTAAAAAAAGTTGATGTCTTGGTCCGACTATACGTTTAGCAATATGTGGACCCATTAAGCCTATAAATGAAATTGCACCAGCAACTGCTACAGCGACTGAAGATAAAATAACCGCTATAAAGAATAACACGATTCTTTCACGTTCAACTTTAACGCCTAATCCCTTAGCCACATGTTCATGTGTATTGATAATATTTAACTCATTTGATTTTAATAACAGATATGGCACGATAATAATAACCCAAGGAATAAACGCGAGGACAAATGTCCAATCATCTCCCCAAATATTACCTGCAAACCAAGATGCCATAAATTCTGATTGGTCTTCATCAAATTTTGACATAAGGGTAATAGAACCCCCATATAATGCCGTTTGCATACCTACACCTATTAAAACCATACTTGCAGGTGTTAAACCACTATATTTATTTACACTAAAAACAAATATCACTAAAGCTGTAGCTATTCCACCAACTAAACTGATAATAGGTAAAACATATACGAAATTATCTGGTTTGACTTGTCCAATTGCAACAAACAATGCTATCGCAAAGCCTCCACCTGCATTAATTCCTAAAATACCAGGTTCGGCTATAGGGTTTTTCGTAACACTTTGAACAACGGCACCACTCATACTTAGTGCTGCTCCTGCTAAAATTGTAATCAACATACGAGGAAGTCTGAAATCAATTAAAATAAGTGAATCTGTATAATCACCCTGACCAATTAATGTTTTAAAGAAATTAGGCACAGGAATTTTATATTCTCCTGAAGCAATACTCCAAGTACATGCTGCAAAAAGTAGTATTGAAAATACGATAAAAGTAATTATTTGTTTACGTCTTAACTTCGAGTCAATCATATTGAGCGTCCTCCTTTTTTAACAAGGTATAAAAAGTAAGGTACGCCAATAAAAGAAATAATCGCTCCTACGGGGGCTTCGCCTAGTAGTCTCGCAAGCATGTCAGCAACTAATACTAATATACCGCCAAATAATGCAGTAAGTGGAATCACTTTTGAATAATCTGTACCTATCATAAAGCGAACAATGTGAGGTACCATTAAACCTACAAAAGCAATTTGTCCAACCATTGCCACAGCGACGCCAGCTAGTATCATTGATAAAATTAAGCTTAGTCCACGAATCGCAGACACGTTTTGACCTAATCCCTTAGCAAGTGATTCACCTAAATTTAAAATAGTAAGTTGCTTGCTTATAGCTAAAATTATAATTAATGTAACGATAATTATTGGGCCACTCCATATAAGCTGCGCCCACGTTGTGACTGATATTCCTCCAGCACTCCAAAAAGTAAGAGATTGATTTAACCTGAATATTAGAGCAACACCTTGACTTAGTGCCGTTAATAACGCACTTATTGCAGCACCAGCTAAGATAATACGCATAGGATTAAATCCATCACGTCTTGACCGACCAATCATTAAAACGATAAAGCCACCCAAAAGTGCACCTAAAAATCCACATACCATAAGTAATAAAAATGGTGCTTCAGGATAAAAAGCATACATCAATGCCAACCCAAAAGTTGCACCTGAATTGAGTCCAATTAAACTTGGATCAGCAAGACCATTCTTAGTTACACCTTGGATAACAGCACCAGCCACAGCTAGGGCCATCCCTACCAGAACTGCGCCTAAATCTCTAGGTATTCTAATTTCACTGATAATATTATGATTTTGATTTTTAGGATTATAATTGAAAATTGCATCAAATATAGTAGGGATATCAACATGTGTTTTCCCAAATAATATAGAAAGAAATAGTGCTAGTATTAGCACTATTACTCCTCCAATTAAAAACGATATAAACTTAAAGTTTCCAGTTTTCTTTTTTTCTAACATTGCATTTTTATCCTTTGTCTTCCCAATTACGAGTATGTCTTACTAAACAAATCATAAGTTACAAGTAGAGGTTTACCTGTTCGAGGATCTTCATCTAATACAACATCTATATTGAACACTTTTTCTAAAATATCTTTAGTAAGTACTTCTTGTGTTGTACCATTTGCTACAATATTCCCCTCTTTCATAGCAATTAAATGATCAGAGAATCGAATAGCTTGGTTAATATCATGCAATACCATGACAATCGTACAACCTTGTTCTTTATTCAATTTCTGCACAAGTTCAAGTATTTCTAATTGATGACAAATATCTAAATAAGTTGTAGGTTCATCTAAGAATATAATATCTGTACGCTGTGCTAATGCCATTGCTATCCATACACGCTGTCTTTGACCACCACTTAAATCATTAATTGAGCGATGACGGAATTCACTAGTACCAGTGACTGATAATGCCCAATCGATTTCTTTTTTATCTTCTGCTGTTAAACGGCCAAACCCTTTTTGATGAGGGAAACGCCCGTAAGATACGAGTTCACCTACCGTTAAACCGTCAGCAACTTCAGGTGATTGTGGAAGTATCGCAATCTTCTTCGCAATTTCTTTGGTGGACTGAGCATGAATACTCTGACCATCTAAATGAATTGCACCGTCTTTAATAGACAACAAGCGTGATAACGCTTTAAGCAATGTAGATTTGCCGCAACCATTCGGACCAATTATAGAAGTCACTTTACCGTCTGGAACTTCTACATCTAAATTATTAATAATCGTAGTATCACCGTAACCAATTTTAACTTGTTCACCGTTTAAACGACTCATAATTCCCCTACTTTCATCTAAATAATACATTTTATATCGTAAAAACATTAAATTTATTTTATCGTGTTAATTATTTCATTATCGGATGTAATTGATAATCATTATCATAGACTTCATTATAACATCTATAGCTTTTGATGACTAACAAATATTTTTATCAATAGGTTAAATTATATATTTTTGAAAAAATGACGACAAAAAAGCGGGACAGAAAGGATTTCCGCCCCGCTTTTCACTATATAAAATAATGCTATTCATCTAGTAAGAAACCATTACCATATACATCTCTCACATCGTGAATAACTAAAAATGCATTTTCATCAATATTTCTAATAATACGTTTAGCACGTGAGACCTGTGTTTTAGAGATAACTACATATAAAACATCTTTCTCTTTACGTGTGTAATATCCATGTCCATTGAGTATTGTTAACCCTCTACCGACTTGTTCATCAATGGCTTTAGCTACCTCATCAGGTGTACTTGAAATAATTGTCATTGCTTTCTTGGTGTTTAATCCTTCGATTACATATTCCATTACTTTAGTTCCTATATATAAAGAAATAATAGTTACTAAAACCTTGTTTAATGAAATTTGAGTTAGAGATATTAATACCACAAGTAAATCAAAGAAAAGCAATGCATATGGAGTACTGATATCTAAATATTTATTAACAATTCTAGCCAATATGACTGTACCAGCAGTTGTACCTCCAGCTAATACGACGAGTCCGATACCAACACCTACGCAAGTACCACCAAAAACAGCGTTAACAATTACATTACCTGTATGCACGTGCCATGAATCAGTAAGGTCTAAAAAGATAGACATTAAAATGGTTGCTACTACTGTTAAGTACATACTACGTTTACTCAAAAACTTATAACCAATGATGATTAATACAGCATTAACTACAAAGTTAGTAATCGCAGGTGATAAATGAAACGCATAATATAATACAATCGCAATACCGGTAACTCCTCCCTCACCTAAGTTACCAGAAATAATAAAAGCATTAACTCCTGCTGAGAAAATGAATGATCCAGCAATAACTAATAATATATCTCTGATTGTTCTTTTCATTCAACCACCCCTTTATTTTCTCTTAATATAAAAATGGTAGCACAAGCATGTAAAATTCCACAACACCACTTCTACAAAATCTTTTATATTTAACAAAGTCATTTATTAAATAATGTAAAAAATTATAACTTTACTATTATTATCTTCTCATTTTGCATTAACTCATTAATAAAACACCAATCGACGAACAAATCAAAATATTCTGAATTTTTAATTTACTTATGATGAAAGTTCTGCTATAATTATTTTAACTTCTTGAAAGAGAAGTTATCTCCTTTGTGTTGTTTATAGTAACAAAACAAATTTTGCTCGAAGTACTGTGACAGTACCTAGTCCTTACCGTTACAAGTACATTAATATTCATTTCCCATAAAAGCCAAGTATAAGAAGTGTCTCCTCACTTTCTATACTTGGTTTTTATTATTAGAAAGATCTCACCCTTTCAATAATAAAAAAGATTGTTTCAACAATTTCTTTAACATATTTACGAAATATTATTTTTGGAGATAAGAACTGAAGTTTTTATTGGTAGTGTAAGTTAAATCATGCTATAAATTTTTGAATAGATTGATGTAAAATCACATGTTAATACGTAGTAATAATGGTGAGACTCCAGAAGGAACAGTGTGAGTCGAAGATTACGGCTGATACGGTAGCCTAAAAACGCAAAGCCATACAATTCGAAGTAAAGAATATAAAAGTAGCAATAAGAAGATTCTAACTGAAATCTTCTTACTGCTATTATCTTGGGTAATGATGTCCCAAATGCTTAGAAAAATAAACTTCTTAATATTTAAATTACCAAGCAAATAATCCAACAAATGCTGCAGTGAGTAATGAAACTAGAATACCTGCTAATAACATCATTGGCACGTATTTTGATACAAAATCTGACGTTTTCTTATCAACAATTCCTTTTAATGTACCCACAATCATACCTATAGTAGAAAAGTTAGCAAACGACACTAAGAAAGTTGAGATAACCGCTCTATGATGTGGCGAAAGTGAATTGACCTGCTTAGAAACTTCACCCATCACTACAAATTCGTTCGTAACAATTTTCTTAGCCATTTGTTGAGCAACTTCCCACGCTTCATTCCACGGCAATCCAAGTAATAAAGCGAATGGATACATGAAGACACCTAAAATTTGATTTAATCCAAAGCTACCTTTCCAACCAAAACCATGTGCAATCAGACCAGTGATCAAATGAATAAAACGATCAATTAAATCAGCTAGCGCTACGAAACTAATTACAAACGCGATGATAATAAGCACTAGCTTACCAGCTGCTAAAACTGAATCTCCTAAGAAAGAGAAGAATGGTTGGCGTTCTTCTTGATGATCCTTAATGCTGTAAATAACGTCTTCTTTTTCCTCAACAGAAACTGGATTCAGAATAGACGACACGATGATTGCGTTAATTATGTTTAGAGGAATAGCTGTCAAAACAAGCTCACCAGGTATCATTTGAACATATGCACCAACGATAGCTCCTGAAACCGAACTCATAGACATCATAGCTAAAGTTAATACACGCATTTCATTCATACGTTTCAATTGTTCATTAGAAACCGCTAAAGCTTCAGTATTGCCTAAGAACATCATTTCCACACCAAAGAATGATTCAAATTTTGGTTGACGAGTAACCTTAGCAAGTAACCAGCCAATGCCTCCAATAATCTTTGGAAGTATATTAAAATACATTAAAATATCAAATAATGGTACAACTAATAAGATAGGAAATAACGCGCTAATAGCCATATCCATCTGCTTTCCAGAGGTGAAACTAGCAAAAGCGAATCCAGTTCCCTTATGCGCAGATTCTATTACCCATGCTATTCCATTTGCCGCACCTTTTACTCCATTTCTTCCCCATGGAAAATAAATAAAGAACCATGCTAAGAACAAATTCAAGATGACTAAAATCAGTATCGATTTCCATTGAATATTTTTACGGTCTCTTGAAAAAATAACCGCAATACCCAAAAATACGATTAACCCAATGATATTAATTAGTAAAAACATTTGGCACCTACCTATTAATTTATTTTCATAAAAAAATTAAACATCCAATATATATTGTAGCAAGACTATAAAACTCTTTAAGAAGGGCTTCTCAATTTGAAACTAATTATAACCCGTACTTTATAACATTATGTATATCTAGCGTTCTTTTAATCTTACAAGAGACATTATACCACTTGTAAAAATAGGTTAAAATATTGGCTTTACGAAAAAACCACAATATTTAAGGAGACATTTAATAAAAAAACACGCTCCACATGATAGTGGAACGTGCTATAAACTTAGTCTGATAATTTTTGAGATGTGACAAAGTTTTTATATTTTTCATGTGATGCCATTAATTCACCATGAGTACCTTTACCAGTGACTTGGCCTTTATCAATAAAGATAATTTGTCCTGCTTTTTTAATAGTGGAAAGTCGATGCGCAATCACTACTGTTGTTCTACCTTCCATTAACGTCTCAAGTGCTTCTTGTATTTTAACTTCACTTTCACTATCTAAATTGGCAGTAGCCTCATCTAATAATAAAATATCTGGGTTCTTAACAAAACTTCTCGCAATATCAATACGTTGACGTTGACCACCAGATAACTTAAGGCCTCTTTCACCTACCATAGTGTCATAGCCTTCATCAAATTGCATGATGAATTCATGGCAATTCGCAAGTTTAGCATATTCAATTAATTCATCATCTGTAACTTTTCTATTGATACCATATAGTATATTATCTCGAATTGAACCACTCATCATTGAGTTAGATTGCATAACGTAACCAATTTTATTACGCCATTTAGACAATGGAATGTCATATATACTGCGATGATTATATTTAATGTCTCCACTTTCAATATCATACATACGTTCAATTAAATTGAAAATCGTACTTTTACCTGAACCTGAAGGACCCACAAAGGCACTTACCTTGCCTTGAGGTATATTAAATGTAACATCATTTAAGATTTTCTTAACATCATATTTGAAATCTACATTTTCAAAACTTAGCTCGCCATCTTCAACGATTTCATCTTTAGATTCAGATAATGCTTCAGTTGGTTCGATTGGTTCTTGCATGATTTCATGTATACGCTGACTTGCACCAACAGCTCTTTTATAATCTGTAACCAACGTTGATAAGTTGATTAAAGGCATTGAAAGTTGGATAACATAGAAAATCATAGCGATTAATGTACCCGGCGTAATAGCACCTGTACCAATTTCTAGGGCACCGAAGCCCAAAATAATCGCAATTGTAAGTAACATAACCACACCTGAAATTGGTTGTACAATTGCTGAAATTTTAGCTTGTTTCAAGCCAAGATGATAAATCTTTTTCAAATTCACATGTGCATTATCTAACTCTAATCTTTCAGTATTAGAAACTTTAACTAGTCTCATTTCAGTAAGTACACGACCGAGTAAACCACTAAAGTTAGCTATTTCAGATTGTGTATTTGTAGAAATCTTTTGCATTACTCGACCAAGTGGAATCATGATAAAGACAAATATAGGTATCGTAATAAATGTAAGTAATGTTAATTTCCAATCCATGATAAATAACATTACTAAAGAACCTATTAAAGTTAATACTGATGGTAATAAATTTGGTAATTTTTGAGATATAAATTCATTAATAACCTTTGTGTCATCAGTGAGACGACTCATTAACTGGCCACTTTCGTTTTTATCAAAGAACGGCATTTTTAATTGGATGATATGTTCCCACAATATAGAACGAATGGCATAAATAATTTTCTCACCAATTTTACTAAGTAAATAAAGGCCGACACCACTTAGTAACGCGTTAACTAAGAAAATAGCGCCAAAAATTCCTATCATGCCCCAATTAATACTACTTACAGAGAATTTATCTACAATACGGCCTGTAAATAATGGCACTAATAGCCCACTTAAACTTCCTAACGAAGTAATAATAACCGCTGCAATGATTAACCCATATGGCCATGAAAGCCTCTTAAATAAGAAAAATAAAGGGTTTTGTTGTTTCATAATTTTACCTCGTCTTAAATTGTCATATTTTCATTTTGCTCAATCATACTATAAATCCATTTCTATCCCAAATAATAATACATTTAACAATCTATTAAATGATTAAAATGATTTTGCTTTATTAAATATGATAAACAAAAAAGCTTATCAAGTTCTGTAAAATAATTCTTATTAATTCCCTTTATTTTAAGCTATTTACGTTCATTATAACTTTGTACTTCGCATTAAGTATTATAACACCTTTTAGTTCAACTGACGAAGGTGCACATCAATAATTTTACACAATAATGATTTAATTCCTATATAAAAAATATGCGCACCACTATAAGTAGCACGCATGCATATGGATTTAAAAGTTATTTCGCATCTTTTCCATATAATTCTTGTTTAATCTTAGTTGTTGAAATACCTTCTGTACGATTAAGATAAATCACTTCGCATTTATCTTTTAAGAAATCAAATTCGCCTTCCCAATCGTGACCCATAACAAAGACATCAACATCAAAACGATCAACATCTTTTTCTTTTTGGCCCCATCCTTCTTCTGGGATTACTAAATCTACATAACGAATAGACTCTAACATCATTTTACGTTGTTCATAATCATAGTATGACTTTTTATTTTTTATTTGGTTGAATTCATCTGTAGAGAGCGCCACGATTAAATAATCGCCCATTTCACGTGCTCTTCTAAGTAATTCGATATGACCATAGTGTAGTAAATCATATGTACCATAAGTAATTACTCGTTTCATGATACGTATTCTCCTTAACTTAAAATTTAATAAAAATTTACAATCTTAATGTAGCATAAATATTTCACCCTCACCATTATTTCAATATAAGCTAAGGGCACATTAATATAATTTCACAAATTTCGTTACTACAATGTTACTTATTCAATATGCGTTTAAGTGATTGCTTTCCTGAAAATGATGCACGTCTAGGAAGTACTGCAACTTTGAAACGTAAATAACCGGGACGACCTATACCAACACCTTGTAATGTCTTTCTCCACTGTTGATATAACGTTTTCGTCCAATTTGTCGCACTTTGTTCAACAGCTCTTACAATTCTAAACATTGCATTTCCAGAGTAATGCGTATGTTGCATCGCCTTGATATAGGTCGTAACACTATCCATGAATGATTGAGTCATTTGACTATTTTTCATTAAATGCGCTTGTATTAAATAACTTACGATAAGATCATCCATACGATAACTGTAGTATGTCTTTTCATCAATCAGTAACAATAACTCCATGACACGTCGACGCACTTTTAATGCGTCTTTCATATAAGGGAGAAATGTATCAGCACGTTGAGCTGTAACTGAGCCTTCTCTTTCATTATATCCGTAAACAATATTAGGAATAAGTTGAATATCTCTTGCTTTAGAAAAGGCTCTCACAATAAACGTGTGTTCTTCACAGAACACAACATCCTCATCAAAGCGTAACCCTGCATATTTGGCACTAAATAATTTAGCGCCAGGGCCTATCGACTGTAAAATTTTAGGCTTACGATCGAGCGTGACTAACTCATCCAATACGATATCATCATGTGTCGGAATCACTTTCCAATCACCATTAATACCTCTACCCATTTGTCCTATAACTACATCTGTTTCTTCGTTCTTTTGAAAGGCTTCTACCATTAACTCAATTCTACTAGGTAAGAACTCGTCATCTGCATCTAAGAATAAAAATCCTTCAACATCATCAGACATTGCGTCTAATCCAACGTTTCTACTGCGTGCTGCACCTTGATTATCTTGATTAATCACTTTAATATTCTGATGTTCCTTCTGAAGTTCAGTAAGCACGCGCTTTGTATTATCGGTCGAACCATCATTCACACAGATAACTTCATAATCTGACTTAGTATCCACAGAGAGTATTGCTCGTTTAATCGTGTCTTCAGCATTAAATGCCGGAATAATTATTGCTAATTTCATGATTTCACCAACTTATTTATAAAATTGACTAACTCGTTTAAACTTTCTTTAGTATTATATCGATGCCAAGTATTAAATAAAGATTGTAATGGTACATCATTCTCTTTAAGCGCTTGAATTAAACTATTTTCATCAATAAATTTGTAAGCATTCGGTATAGCATAATAAAACGAATTCAATCCTCTAACATTTTCATATTCTTTCTCATCATAGTTATAGAATATGGTAGGTTTATTGAGCAAACTTGCCTCAATTGGCAATGAACTATAATCACTAATAATCACGTCAGCCATAATCATTAAAGAAGTTATATCAATATCTTGTGAGGATTGTCTATCTCTAATCGAAGGATGCAAATGGCTCAATAACGTATAATGAGGTAAGCTTTGTTCAAACTTCTCTTTATTTAAAGTTCGATTTGCAATTTTAGATTCCCTATACGTAGGCACATATATCGCTAATTTATCTTTAATCTGATATTGCGCTTTTAAACTACGTTGTGCTTCTTCAATATCCATATTTAAATACTTTACTAGTCTAGGAAGTCCAAACTTTAACATTTGTTCAGGACGTGCTTCAAATGATTCCTTAAAGCACTGAGCCATTTCCTCTCCGCCTACTAAATAATAGTCTGTTGCATCGTAAACACGCTTATACTGTTCAACCATCGCTTGATTATTTACGTCCACCTGATGGTCAGTCAAACCGAAGTCTTTGAGAGCACCTGCAGCATGCCACGTTTGAATCACAGTCTGTCCTTTCTTTTTATTATATCCACCCATGATAAGATAATACGTATCAATAATAATGACTTTAGCAGAGCTTAGTGCCTTAATATGGCTAATCACTTTTTTATTTCCTGCAGGTATGAACATTATATTTTTCAAATTTTTTAACTGAGCTTGATCTTCCACTTTTCCAACAACTGTAATATTGTATCCTTGATGACTTAATGCTTCAATAATTGGAAACACATCTTGTTTAAAGGTCATCATAACTACAACATGATCTCGATTGATTTTCTTAGGTTTAAATATAATATTTAACACCATAATCATTAACATATATATTTTTTTTATTAGAATTCTCATGTTTTCACCGTCTTTATTTACTCAATCATATTATTAAATTATAAACGATTCTTCCCTTCATAGAAAATGATATTAATGTCTTTAATACTCAGTAATAAGTTGTAGTGTTTGATTATATTTTTCAAAAATAAAACCTTGATCCGCAATAGACCAAGGCAAGGTATAAATCATTATAAGAAATCTGCAAAATGGTCTCTATAACGTTTATGAAGAATAGAGCCAATAATGAAAAATAAAATAATAATACAAATGTTATATAACATCAATTTCCAATGATCAATAAAGTACCATTGATGGAATAATATTGCAGCACGATATGATTCGGCAATGAAATACACTGGGTTAAACATCATAATTCGATGTATTACACCACTCACACCATGATCTTTAGGTACCCATAAAATCGGAGACATATAGAATAATATTCTCATAAGTGCTTGCATAATCATTTGTGTGTCCCTTACAAGTATTCCTAGCGTTGACGTTAACAAAGCTACAGATGAAGTTAATAAAAATGCAAATGGCACATAAATTAACAATTGAACAATATGAATACTTGGTATAATCCCTTTAAACATACAGGCAATTATAATAATTGCTAACAATCCTAAATGGCCATAAAATCTGCTAGTTACAATGTACGTTGGAATAATTGATAATGGAAAATTCATTTTAGCAACTTGATTAAATTTTTGTGAAATTGATTTGGTACCTTCAAGAACACCTTGGTTAATGAAAAACCACATACTAATCCCCACAAGCAACCAAAATACAAATGGAATACCATGTATTGGTGCGTTACTTCTAATTCCTAAACCAAAAACTAGCCAGTAAACCATAATTTGTAGCGCTGGGTTTAAAATTTCCCATGCCATTCCTAAATAGTTACTGTGATTTGAGATTTTAATTTGAAATTGTGCCAGTCTTTGAATTAAATAGAAGTTTTTGAGGTGTTCTTTTAAAACAGTTCCAACTGCTGACATTAAACCCAACCACACTTTCTCATGCAATAGAAATCTATCTATTGTAAAACTTAATTAAATAATATTTTTAAACTTACTTATCGTATTCACTTTATTCAAAATAATAGCTTATTGTTTATTACAAGCATATTATATTATACAATCATTATCGTTAAAAACAGTAATGATAATATTTAACTTTTATGTGAAGTATGACAAAGATAGTATTTTCACATTTAATAATTTTTAACAAAATCTTCTATTCACTTTACACTAGGTTAATAAATTTAACAACTGATGTGTTGTATATTATAATCTATACAAACGTATATAAGGAAGGTACTAAAATGAGCGTTTCGGTAAATATTGAAAATGTAACTAAAGAATACCGTATATATAGAAATAATAAAGATCGAATTAAAGATGCTTTAATCCCTAAAAATAAAAATAAAACATTTTTCGCTTTAGATGGTGTTTCACTTACCGCACATGAAGGTGACGTCATAGGTCTAGTAGGAATTAATGGTTCCGGAAAGTCTACTTTAAGTAACATGATAGGCGGATCACTCTCCCCTTCCTCAGGAGAAATTGAACGACATGGTGATGTCAGTGTCATTGCAATTAATGCAGGTTTAAATGGTCAACTGACAGGTGTTGAGAACATCGAATTTAAAATGCTGTGTATGGGCTTTAAACGTAAAGAAATCAAAGAATTAATGCCTAAAATCATTGATTTTAGTGAATTAGGTGAATTCATCTATCAACCAGTGAAAAAATATTCCAGTGGTATGCGTGCTAAATTAGGATTTTCAATTAACGTAACTGTTAACCCAGATATTTTAGTCATTGACGAAGCGCTTTCTGTAGGAGATCAAACGTTTACTCAAAAATGTTTAGATAAAATTTATGAATTTAAAGAAGCGAAAAAAACTATTTTCTTCGTTAGTCATAACCTCCGTCAAGTCAGAGAATTCTGTACAAAAATTGCTTGGATTGAAGGTGGCAAATTAAAAGAATTTGGTGAATTAGACAATGTATTACCTAAGTACGAAGAATTCTTAAAAGGTTTCAAAAAGAAATCTAAAGCTGAACAAAAAGCCTTTAGAAGTGAACTAGATGAATCACGTTTTGTAATTAAATAAGCAAATATCATACTTGACTGTCACAATATGCGTTGTTGACAGTTTTTGTGTGCTTTTAAATCTAAGAGTTAAAATCATTATACTTCTCATATGATAATTATTTTCAATTAATTTGAGCTTTACCCTTTTCAAAAATCAAAAGTAGTATTATGATGAAAATAAGAGATACACAAAGTTGTCACAACTGAAACGTAAATTAAAGAGGGTGAAAGAGATAGTATCTAATAAGAGAACCCAACAATTTGCGAATTTAGTACGCTCTTACCGTAAATCTTATATCGGCAAAGGCCCCGAACAAGTTAAAGTCTTTTTCAAAGATAATTGGGCAATATGTCATATGACAGGTAGTTTAAGTAAAGTTGAAAATTTTTATTTGAGAAATAAAGATTTTCAGAGTATGCTTAAATATGGACGTACTGAAGAAATTAAAGAATTATATAAACAGAATCCTCCCGTTGAAATGGAGGAACTTGTTGGAGCAAAATTCGTAAAATTTTTACAGATGTTAATTTAGAAGACGACGAAGTGGTTTCAATCTTCGTATTTGATAAATCAATTGAATAATAAATAGTAAAGTAATCATACTATGGGATTGGTGTAAGGTACTCAGTGCTGTTTGCTAACCCACTTACATTTTAAATGTTTATGAGAATTCATACATTTAAGGAGGTGGTTTAGACAAATAGGCTGAGTATTTTTTTATAAACGTTATAAGTGCTCTCATCATAGAATAGCTAGAAATTTTACTAGATAAAATTCTAAATTTAGGAGTGTATAGATTATGAAAATTGTAGCATTATTCCCAGAAACTGAAGAAGGTTTAGACAATCAATTATTAAATACAGATAAAGCCATCGGTCTTAGAGATTTCTTAAAAGATTCAAACCATGAATTAGTTATCTTAAAAAATGGTGAAGAAGACTTAGATAAACACTTAAGCGATATGGATATTGTTATTAGTGCACCATTCTATCCTGCTTATATGACTAAAGAAAGAATCGAGAAAGCACCTAACTTAAAATTAGCAATCACTGCAGGTGTTGGTTCTGACCACGTTGATTTAGACGCAGCAAGTAAAAATGATGTCGGTGTAGTAGAAGTAACAGGTAGTAATACTGTAAGTGTAGCTGAACATGCCGTAATGGACTTACTTATTGTATTACGTAACTTTATGGAAGGACACCGTCAATCAGTTGAAGGAGAATGGGACTTATCTAAAGTCGGTAACCAAGCTCGTGAACTTCAAAACAAAACAATCGGTATCTTTGGTTTCGGTCGTATTGGTCAATTAGTTGCTGAACGCTTAAAACCATTCAATGTAACTATCCAACACTATGATCCAATTAACCAAAAAGATAACGAAAACTCAAAATTCGTTGAATTCGAAGAACTTGTTAAAACTAGTGATGCAATCACTATTCATGCACCATTAACACCTTCTACTGATAATTTATTCAATGAAGATGTATTAAATAAAATGAAAAAAGGTAGTTATTTAGTCAATACAGCACGTGGTAAAATCGTTAACACTCAAGCATTAGTTGACGCTGTTAATAGCGGTCAAATTCAAGGTTATGCCGGCGACGTTTGGTACCCACAACCAGCTCCAGCTGACCACCCTTGGAGAACTATGCCTAGAAATGGTATGACTATTCATTATTCAGGTATGACTTTAGAATCTCAAAAACGCATTGAAGATGGTGTGAAAGATATTTTAAATCGTTTCTTTAATGATGAAGCTTTCCAAGACAAAGATGTCATCGTTTCAAGCGTAAAAATCTCAAGCTCAAGCTATACAGCTAAATAATTGCACTATAATACGTTAAATTATATTTTCGAATTAACTTTTATTAAAAAATCACTCAACTATTTCAATAATTATAATCCTGAGTATAGTTTAATTGAACGATTATATAACTAAAAGAGGCATTGCTATTAAAAGCGCCATTTAGATTTAATAGTATATATGTACTCTTAGATAGCTTTAGTAAATGTCTTATGGCAAGCCTATAAACGTTATACCTTTCCCAAAAATCAAAAATGTTCTTAGCCATGTAAGTTTCCCTGTTCGCTTATAAAAGGCATTGAACGAGCTTTCACAACCTTGATATTATAAAATTAAATTAACTCAACTCAATTATTTTCTCCCCTTCCCCTGTGAAATAATTGAGACGTAAAATCCCTAAAATCATGTTATCCCTATTCAAATAGAAAGTGAGAGGTGGCCCCCTGAACCACCTCTCACTTTGTTTTATTTTACAGTTTTATTTTTCCTCTTTTGCTTAGCTACTTTTATCATAAATTTTGGAATACTTATCATTCTGCCTATACGCTTCCAATCTATAAGTAAACGGTACACCCATTCGATGTTTAGCTTTTGAAATAGTTTTGGAGCCCGCTTCTTCGCACCACTTAACACTTCAAATGAGCCACCAACACCCATCATAACAGTTTGATTAAATTTGTAACTATGTTTGTGAATCCATTCCTCTTGTTTCGGAAAGCCCATTCCAACAAAGATATAGTCAGGATTAAAACTAGTTATTCGCTTGACCACTGTTTCATCCTCTAGATTAATATATCCGTGATGGTGAGCGAACGTCACATTAGAATATTTCAAATGCAATTTACGTTCAGTCGCTTCGATAATTTCATTTTTAGAACCAAGTAAATAGACACGCTGATGATTTGCATGAGCTATCTTTAAACATTCCTCGAGCAACTCAATCCCTGGCACTCGACGTCTTAAAGGTTGATTTAATCGCTTTGATGCTTTGACTACTCCAGTTCCGTCAGCTACAACATAATCCGAATTATTAATTAAATCCATATACGAAGGATGTTCAGTTGCATAAACAACGATTTCAGGATTAGCTGTCACTATAAATAAATTTTTTTCAGTTTTATTTTCGAAAAATGATTTGATATTCTCAATCATTTGCAACATCGTTGTATTATTAAATTTTACGCCCAATACGTTGACTTTACTGTTATTAAACTGTTCGTTATTCATCAAAATTTGCCCCACTTCACTTCGTGTAGTAATTTATTAGAGAAAATTAATTATAAAGTACTGATAACATTACGCTTAAAAATGTACCGTCTATTTTACCACATCAAAATTTAAACAAGAAATCTTAAACCCCATGAATTACATCTAAAGTCTAAAAGCTAATTCCTAGTTTTTCATTTATAATATTCTATAAATGAACTTATTCAAAATTATCAATTCGAGGTTAATTATGTCCTATCTGGAAAACTTTTTCACAACAATCATCCATTTAAATATTTATCTCATCATTGTCATTGGAATAGTATATATTTTGATTCATCAAAACAGACATAAAGGTATCAATCAATTTCTAGATGTCTATTTGAACTATATACCAGTATTAACTCATGAATTTGGTCATGTATTATTTAATCGTCTTGCGGGTGGACGAGCTAAAGATCTAGTTATCGTTACTAGTCCCACTGAAAGACAAACAACATTACAACAAGGTTATGCCATCACTCAATCAAAAAGTTATCTGGGACAATTCATAACCACAATTGGGGGTTACTTAATGCCTCCTGTCATGTTTTTAATTGGTTTAGTTGCTGCACATTATGAACATCCAAGTATTTTTCTAATTGTATATCTTGTTATTTTTATTTATTTTTTAATTTTGACCTCTCGAAAACTATCACCTATTATCGTCATTTTTCTAATTAGTATACTCTTATACTTTATAGTCCAACATGACCATCTTATGATGATGTATGACATTGTATCTTTAAGTTATCATCTCATTTTAGGCATCCTATTAGGTGAAATTATTCAATCTTCATGGACTATATTTAATCTTACTTTCCAACGACCTAAGCCAAGTTGGGATGGAAGTGCTTTAACTGATATTACTAAAGTACCTACAATCATTTATAGTACTATATGGATTGCTTTCAATCTCTACACGATCTATCTACTCATTAAATATACGATTTTATAAAAAAGCTTAAGCTCTTAATGATTTACAAGTACACTCATTAAGAACTTAAGCTTTTATTGTTTTTCAGCGAAGATATTCATTGCATTTTCGTAACTTAAAATAGTTACATTTTCATTTCGTTTAATAATAATTACTTTATTAGTATCATCTTTCGAAACGATTTCTACTGTGTTACCTATATAGATATCTTTACTTGAAAGGTATACAAGTAAGTCTGTCTTATCACGCACTCTTCTGACTATAACGTTGTCACCAGGTTCGAATTCTAATATAGACGTTGTATAAAGCTCTTTATAATGGTAATCACGCGGGATTACACCACCATGAGGACATGTTCTAGGATAATTCAAGGTTTTATCTAAGCGTTCCACAAACAAATCAGAGATTCGATGTTCAAGGATTTCTGCCTCTTGATGCACCTCTTCCCAGTTGTATTGCAAGATTTCTATTAAAAATAATTCCAATAATCGATGACGTTTAATAATATCAAGTGTTCGGTTTAAACCTTCTTTAGTTAAACGCGCACCTTTATAATGCTTAGTTTCTACATAACCTTCCTTTTCTAAGCGTCCTATCATTTCGCTGACAGATGGGGGTTTAATATTTAGAAATTGAGATAATTGTTTATTAGATACAAAGGATACATCGCCGTCATTCGTTAAAATTGCTTTTAAGTAATCCTCTTTTTCTTCAGTTAACATCATTTCACCTCACACGCATTCACCTTATTGTATCATGAATTCACTTGACATGTTAAAACTTCAACGTTTATTATAAAATAAATTAGGTTAACCTAAACTTTTTATTAGGAGGTTATAATTTTTGCTAAAAATTGATCAATTAAATTTATTTTTAGGGAAAAAGCATGTTCTTAAAGACGTGTCATTCTCATTACCTATATGTGGCGAAATCGTTGGCATCGTAGGGCCTAATGGAGCAGGTAAATCATCAATGCTCAAAGCTTTTATCGGAGAGTTTAAAGCTACTGGAACTAGATTATTATACGATCGCCCTATACATACACAACTTAGATATATCACTTACATACCTCAAAAAGCTCAATTGGACTTAGACTTCCCTATCAAAGTAGAACAAGTAGTACTATCAGGCTGTTATCAAGACATTGGATGGTTTAAACGTCCTGAAATCACTGAGAGAGCGAAACTTAACCAATTACTTAAAGATTTAGAATTAGACGATTTGCGTCATAGACAAATTTCAGAATTAAGTGGTGGTCAATTACAACGTGTACTTGTTGCGAGAGCATTAATGAGCGAGAGTGATATCTATTGTTTTGACGAGCCTTTTGTAGGTATTGATATCTACAGCGAAGAACTAATAATGAAAAAAATTAAGCACCTTAGACATTTAGGTAAGTTGATATTAATTGTACATCACGATTTATCAAAAGCTGAGGAGTACTTTGACCGTATTTTATTACTCAATCAATCCTTAAGATATATAGGACCACCAAAAGAAGCTTTAACTTCTGAACGATTGAATGCAACTTTCATGAATTTTGACAATGATTTATCACCACTTCAATCGTCACAGTGTTACAAGGGAGTGCGTGTTAAATGTTAGACTTCTTTAATCATTTACTCAGTTATCAATTTTTAAATCGTGCATTAATCACTTCTATATTAGTAGGGATTGTGTGCGGTACTGTAGGAAGTATTATCGTACTTAGAGGCCTGTCTCTAATGGGAGATGCAATGAGCCATGCGGTGTTACCAGGCGTTGCGCTATCTTTCCTATTCAATATTCCAATGTTCATCGGTGCATTAGTAACAGGTATGATTGCCAGTCTTTTTATTGGTTTTATTACTTCTAAAAGCAAGACAAAACCAGATGCAGCGATAGGTATTAGTTTTACTGCATTTCTAGCAACAGGAGTCATTATTATAAGTTTAATCAATAGTACGACAGATTTATACCATATTTTATTTGGTAATTTACTGGCTATAACCAATCAATCATTTTGGACAACTATCATTATCGGAATGAGTGTGATAACACTTATAGTTGTATTTTATCGACCTTTAATGATATCTACTTTTGACGCAACATTTAGCCGTATGAGCGGTTTAAACACAACACTCATCCATTATTTCGTCATGCTTTTACTAGCACTTGTCACAGTTGCAAGTATTCAAACGGTCGGAATCATACTTGTAGTGGCTTTACTTATCACTCCTGCATCAACTGCATTTTTGATTAGTAAACAATTGTACAGCATGATGATCATTGCCAGTCTTATTAGTATTATCAGTTCAATTACCGGACTATATTTTAGTTATATATATAACGTCCCAAGTGGTGCTACAATCGTGATTTGTACATTTACTATTTACGTTATAACGTTAGCAATTACGAGAATGAATAACAGACAGAAAAGAGGCGCTTTAACATGAAGAAGATTTTTGCTTTAGCATTAATATTTATCATGATTCTTGCCGCGTGTGGGAATCAACATAACAAGGATCATAGCTCTACCGAAGGTAAGTTAAAAGTTGTAACAACCAACTCAATTTTATATGACATGGTCAAACATGTCGGCGGTGATAAGGTCGAAGTCCATAGTATTGTACCAGTCGGTCAAGACCCTCATGAATATGAAGTAAAACCCAAAGACATTAAAGCTTTAACTGACGCAGATGTTATTTTCTATAATGGGTTAAATCTTGAAACAGGAAATGGTTGGTTTGAAAAAGCGCTCAAACAAGCAGGCAAATCTACTAAAGACAAGAGCGTTGTTGCTACATCTAAAGATGTTACACCTATTTACTTAAACGGTGAAAATGGTAACAAGAACAAACAAGATCCACATGCTTGGTTAAGTTTAGATAACGGTATTAAATACGTTAAAACAATTCAACAAACGCTAATTCAACATGATAAACAAAATCAATCTACGTATAAAAACCACGGAAAAACTTACTTAGCTAAACTCAAAAAGTTAAATAAAGAAAGTAAAAACAAATTCAATGATATTCCTAAAGCGCATCGAGCTATGATGACTAGTGAAGGTGCATTTAAATACTTTGCTAAACAATTTAAAGTGAAGCCAGGCTATATTTGGGAAATCAATACTGAAAAGCAAGGTACACCAGGACAAATGAAACAAGCTATTCGTTTCGTTAAAGACAACCATCTCAAACATCTATTAGTTGAAACAAGTGTGGATAAAAAAGCCATGCAAAGTTTATCAGAAGAGACAAATAAGGATATCTATGGAGAAGTATTTACAGATTCTATAGGTAAAGAAGGCACTAAAGGTGATTCATACTACAAAATGATGAAATCCAATATCGAGACAATTCATGGCAGTATGAAATAACTAGAAATACACGGATGAACACGTAAGAAAGTGTAGAAGATTAATCATAAGTCATGTTCATCCGTGATAATTCTAGAACTTTTATATATTATTTTGTAACTAGCAGTCCCATATCGTGTGTTTTTTCATTTATATTACCCTCCTATAATATAAACTACATCTTTTTTACACACGATATGGTGGTGTTAGTTAAGGGGATATTTCGCAAACTTATTTGAGCCCCACTCTCTCACGAATTACAGAGTAAATATTTTAGCGGAAATCACTCATTCTTTTTGTTGTTTTCGAGCGATAAACAATAGAAGGAAACTAACAATGTGCTACTAATCTTAACATCTCAATCAATCCTCGAGTAGTACATAACAGTTCTATTCAACTCTGAGTAGTTACTGAAGCCACAAATAATCACTTGATGTGATAGCTTCATCTATCACTAAGCTACCTCCATGGATATTCAATCCTCCCCCATGGAGACATTAGTTGCACTAATTAGTTGAGATTAGTGCAACTTTTTTTATGATGATATATGTAAAAGAGCCCTCATCACTTTATGAATGAGGGCTCTTTTTTAGAAAATTTATAAACAAACGTATATTTTTTATCATGTCATACTATCAACGATAACCATTTCATCATAGTTAATAGATTCTCTAAGCTTCAATGCTGTACCTTCTGTAATTTCTTCATCTTCTATTAATTCACGAAGAATTCGACGCTGTTCTCTTAAAGCATTCAACTTAATTCTAGTAATCGTATCTTCACTTTGAGAATTGAAGAAATTATTCGGAGTTAAGTTATCTATACGCATAAGATAACCATCGCATATCATACCAATCTCTAGTTTGTTATCTGTTGTTGCCTCTTTAGACAATCTACTTACTACATTGTAATGAACTAATTTATTTATTTTACCTAATTCAAGTAAGTTATCTGTAACACTTAAAGAAGATGCAGAATTTATTTTAGTTTTAACACGGCGTTTCAATAACATTCCTCTTAAAACAACTGTAATCCTTCTAAATAGTGACGCTTGTTTGTAGACTTGTGTACGTTCAGCATAGCGCATATAGTTTTCAAGTACACTATCTGTAATCTCACCATCATCAACAAGTTGTTCTAATGTTTTTGTTTCTACATTAAACGCAATTTTTTGAAGACGTTCTAACTCTTTAGAGTTTTCATCTTCCTTTTCAACTGTTTTAAGGAACGTGAGTTTATCATGATATTCTTTAATCACATTTCCATAACGGTAACTTGTTTCAAATGTAGATTTCTGATTTAAATAATCAATCACATGTTCCAAAATATATACTCTTGCTTCTTTGAATGTCATATTACCTAATTTCACTTTTGGTTTATTAGGCGTAACTAAAGGAAGTAATACTTGAGCAATGACCAAGCTAATGATGACCATTCCTGACGCAATAAATAATAAATCATTTCTATAATGGAATGAATGATGATTTGCCAAGTAATAAGGTAATGTTAATGCGATTGCTAGTGAAATTGTCCCGTGTACACCGCAAAGCGTCATAATAAGTGCATATAAGCTTCTCTTAGGCTTTTTCTCTGGGGCTTTATCGTCATCGTCTTTTGATATCATTTTCTGGAAAGGACTGACTGATAAATAGAAATAAGGATAAAGCACATATACCCATACAAATCTGAAGAGGTATACCGCTAAAGCGACTAGTACAGTGATAACTACTAAGAATAGTAAATTATGTGGTTCTGTCTTAATAATCTTCACAATAACCTCAGGTACTAAGAAACCTAATATTGAAAAGACAAAACCATTTAAAACATAACCTAGAATATTCCATGTGTGGTTATAACTCATTTGTAATTGTGTACGTGTTTGAGCGATACGATCTCGTTCAAATCCATGGACGAGTCCGGCTACTACAGCTGCGATAATACCTGACGCATGAAACAGTTCTGCAATAAGATATGTCACAAATGGCGTTAATAACTGTATAAATGTGAACATATTAATATTCTCAATGCCTCGTCTCATCAGAGTTAAACGAAAACGAACAAGTGCCATACCTATAAGTAAACCAACAATTGCCCCACCTATAGATGCAATTAAAAATTGTTGTACCGCATCGAAAAGTGAAAACGTACCTGTGACTAATACGCCTACAGCAATTTTAAATGAAATGATACCGGCTGCATCATTAAGTAATGATTCACCTTCAAGAATCGTCATCGCACCTTTAGGCAACACCTTACCGTTAGTGATTGCTTGAACTGCTACAGCATCTGTAGGACAGAGAATTGCTGCAATTGCAAAGGCTGCACCAATCGGTAGTTCGGGCCAAATCCAATGTACGAACAATCCTACACCAATCACTGTTGTAATAACGAGACCTAAAGCCATCATCATTACAGGTTTAATATACTTTCTTAAATGTACTCTTGAAACGTTAACCCCTTCTACAAATAATAATGGGGCAATTAATGTGACCATAAATAGTTCTGAGTCAAAGTTAAATTCAACTGGAATTGGAGTGAGGTATAAAATCATTCCAAGAACGATTTGAATAAACGCAAGAGGTACCTTTGGTATGAAAGTATGGACAAAGGAGCTTACGATAACTACTGTAGTAAAAATAAGTAAAGTTTCAAATATCTCCAAACTTTCACCTCTTTATTATTTTTTTAATTGAAAATTAAGTAACAAATAGCACGTATATGCCTATTTCCACATTGCATATAAGAGAGATGCATCATTTGAATGATCTACATTAGAGGAAGATAACAAGAAGAAAAAAGAGATTGCTTATTCTTATTGCTTAAATATATTAAGTATAAATTGATTATTTAGAATATTTTATCTATTTCAATGATGCATATTCCAGTTATCAGTGAAATCAAACATGAACATTTTCATTTAAGATAATCACAAATTCGTTTCATCAAACGAGAAAATGTTTATGTGTAATCTCATTGAACCAACATTTTACTACTTAATTTTACAATTATTCTTATTTATAATTTTATCATTAATTGTATCAATGCTTAAATAAATAGATCTCTTCTCTTCCATATTCATACTTCAGTCTTATTTATAAAAGAAAACCGTTAACATATATAGATTAACTCTTATACGTTAACGGTTATGATTAATTCTCATTGTCAAATTTTCTCTCTTTTTCACGTTCTTTATAATAAAGTTTTTCCCTACGTTGTTCTCTTAGTTTCGCACGAGATTTTAATTCTTCAGGTGAATTAAACTCATTTTGACTTAACAATATTGAAGATTGCCTAGGGACGTCATCTTTACGGTACATATACGCACCGTTACGATAGGCAGCACGCGCTACCAAATGCATTCCAACAGGAGAAGTAAGGTTGATGAAAACCAATGATAAAAGTAAACGAACGCTAAAGAATCCTTGATTGACCGTGAAGTATATTAAGACACCAATAATAGTTAATAATACTGATAAAGTTGAACTCTTTGTAGAGGCGTGACTACGTAAAAAAACGTCTTGGAACTTTACAATACCAATCGCACTAATCAATGCAATGATACTTCCTAAAAATATAAATATCGCTGAGATGAGACTAACGATTTCTTTTGTTATTTCCATTAAAGACTCGACCTCCTCCGATAAATCTAGAAATAGATACCGAACTAACAAATGAAATAATGGCAATGAGCATAATTGAGTCTAGGAACGAAACCGAATTATATACGACACTCAACACACCAACTATAGACATTACAACTGCACTTGTCGCATCAAATGAGACCACTCTATCAGCTGTTGTTGGTCCTTTAATTAATCTGAAAAGGCACACGAGTAAAGCAACACCAAATATAATTAATGCACTTATAATTAAACATTGTGTGATTAACGTTATCATCGTGTCACCTCCAAGATTAAATCTTCATACTGTTTAATACTTCTTAAAAGATTTTGCTTGTCTTTTTCAGAAACATCAATACTATGAATAAAGAACTTATTCGTATCTTTAGAAATGCGAATCACTGTTGAACCCGGAGTGATAATGATTAAAATAGTTAAAAATGTAATTGCCCAATCATTCTTTAGAGAAGTCTCATAAGAAAGTAAACCAGGATTCATTTCTTTAGTTTTAAACAGAATATAATTAATCGTACTAATACTTGATGTTAATAGTTGATAGAGATATATTGCTAAAAATTTAATCGCTACCCATATCTTTTTGAGATAAAATTCTTCCCCAAAGAACCTATGAAGGATATAGATGACAATTAAACCAATTAAAAATCCTGAGAAGAAGGTTGTAAATTTAAATTCATCCTCGTCTTGGAATAAAACCCAAAGGAACGCGATGACAATATTAAGTACAACTTGTTTCATCTATTTTTCAACCTCCTTCAAATGCGAATTAACATTCTCTTGGAAAACATGTTCTTTCATATTGAGGTTTGTAGCATTATCAGTCACTTTTAAGACAACTGGTGCAGCAATACCCATAGCAAGTACAACGGCAACTAGAATACCAAGAATACCTTTACGATGAGGAGGAATCTCTTTGAATTTGACCTCTTCACCATCATTATCGCCAAAGTACATTACAAACATGACTCTAAACAGACTATACATCGCTAGAAGACTCGTCAGAATCATTAAAGCAAGACCAATATAATTACCGTTTTGAATCGCACCTTGGAATATAAGCACCTTACCTGGGAAACCACTAAACGGAGGTACACCACCTATTGCAAATACCATCACAATAAATGCAACACCAAAGAAGGGTTCCCTTTTGGCTAAACCACTTAAATACTTATAATTTCTAAAGCCAGAAATATAAACGAGACTACCTATAATAAAGAAAAGTAACGTTTTAACGATAATATCATTTGATAAATAGAAAATTGCACCATTCACTCCAGCATGTGTATGAGATCCTAATCCTAGGATAATAAAACCAATCGATAATATAACTTGATAAGCAGCAATTTTCTTAATATCTTTATAAGCGATTACACCAAATGCACCGATTATCATCGTAATACATGACATAAAAACGAGTAATGGATGTGTGATACCAGGATGATGATCAAATAATAAGGTAAAGAAGCGGATTAACGCGTATGCGCCGACCTTTGTCATCAACGCTGCAAATAAAGCTGCAAGTTCTGTATTGAGCACAGCATAAGCTTTAGGCAACCACATAAATATCACTAAAGCAGCTTTAGAACTAAAAGCGACTAAAAAGACGAGTGAGATAATCGTGATAGTTTGATTACTTTCCATATGGTTCAAGCGTGATGCAATATGAGAAAAATTTAAGGTACCAACAGTCTTATATAACATACCGATACCTAATAAAAACAACCATGAGCCAATAATGTTAAGTACTACATAAATAATGGCAGCACGTAACTGTTCAACTGATTGGCCTAATGTTACAAGCACAAATGACGCGAGTAACATAATCTCAAACATAACGTATAAGTTAAATAAATCTGAGGTTAAAAATGAACCTATTACACCAACAGTAAGTAATAAGATAAAAGTTGGTAAATGGAAAAGATTTACACGCTTTTCACCTCGTCCAAATCCATAAGCCATAATCAACGTCACAACAAATGACGATACTGTAACCATGAGTAAGCTTAGTGAATCGCCAAGGAATTGAATACCAAATGGTGCTTTCCAACCACCAAAATCTAATGTGATTGGCTTATGGTTCACAACATAGATAAGCAATGCTAAAGAAATTAAAGTCGAAACAATCATAGTCGTAATTGAGAGTATTTTCGATGTTTGATTTTTATTTTTTATAAAAACTAGAATCAAAGCACACAAAAAAGGAAGAAGCATTGGCATAATCAATAAGTTACTCATCATCTTCTTCACCCCTCAATGCACTAATTTCATACTCTTTCGTCACGCGATATGTTCGGTAAATTAATACGAGTAAGAATGCAGTCATACCAAATCCAATTACAATCGCAGTAAGTACAATGGCTTGTAATAATGGATCTACAAAATTCGAATGATTATTTTGAATTAATGGTTCAGACATATGTGGACCATATTTGCCCATATTCATAATAATTAAATTACCTGCATGAGTATAAATAGAAATACCAATAACAATACGTATTAAATTAATGGATAGAATCATGTACGTTCCTATAAATACTAAAAATCCTATCACCAGTAAAAGTATCAAGTTCATGACTTACCACCACTTATTGACAACATAACTGTCACAATAACACCTACCACCGTAAGTAATACGCCTAATTCAAATAACGTTACAGTCGTAACGTGCACATGTCCTAATAATGGAAAAGCCACATTAGCTTCAGTTTGGTATAAGATTGGTTTACCAAAGAACATAGGAACTACTGCCGTACACACAGATACTAATGATCCAATAATCATTAATTTCTTAAAATCTATAGGTAAACTAATCAATACTTCTTTAACATCAAAGGCAAGGAACATAAGGATAAAAGCTGAACTAAAGATAAGGCCGCCAATAAATCCACCACCTGGATTATTATGTCCTGCAAAGAAAACATAAAATCCAAATGTTAATAGAATGAAAACAACAATCTTAGTGACCGTTTTTAATACCACATCATTCTCTTTCATCTTGTCCCCTCCTATCTTTGTAATTAAGTAGTGTGTAGATACCTAAACCTGCAATGATTAATACTAATCCCTCAAATAAAGTATCTAACGCTCTGAAATCACCTAATATAGCATTAACAATATTTTTGCCACCTGTTAATTTATAGGCATCTTCATAGAATTTTGAAATCGATGGCATACCATCCGCTTGCTGAGCGATAAAAATTAGAGAAACAACAGAAACAGCCATTATAAGTGAAACTACAATTTTAAGCGTCTCCTTCTTCAAGTTTGCTTTTGCTCTTGGAATATTTGGTAATCTTGAAAAGCTCACGATAAACAATATCGTCGTAATGGTTTCAACCACTAATTGTGTGAGAGCTAAATCAGGTGCCTTCATTGCAATGAAGTAAAGCGTCACTGCAAACCCGATAATACCGTTTAAAATAACCATCGTTAAGCGTTGACGTATAAATATAAGAGAAATACCGATGATTACTGTAACGATTGATAAGATAATCTCGAGCGGTCCAAAAGATGAAACATGTAAATCATGAACTTTAGGGAAACCAACCGAAAGATAGCCATATGCAATAATTGCTACAAATATGAGTAACGTAATCATAATATAATAATTGAGTTTAGCACTCATTAAGCTTCTTATTCCATAACCTGAATAAGATTCAAACTCTCTATAAACACGTCGATAAGTATCTGTGATTGAAGCTTGTTTAATCATTCGATGTGTCAATGATTTCCAATTTATAGCAAGTGCTAAAATAATTCCTGACACAATAACGATGACACTTAATATTAATGGAAGGTTGATACCGTGCCATTGTGAAATGTTAGGTGCTACGCTGTCTACTTGAGTTCCAACACCAGATACCGATCTTAATGCAGGTATAAGTATATTATGTCCGAAAACGTTAGGTATAAAGAATACAATTGGTATAAGTACCATAAGAATCATAGCAGGTAAACTAAACAACCATGGTTCGTGAATACTTTTCTTAGTAAACTTTTCAGTATTAAATTGTCCCCAAAATGTTTCTTTAATCATGTAAAGTGCATAAGTAAAAGTAAAAATACTTGCTATCACACCTAATGCAACAACTATGATAGTAAGGCTAATTCCATACTGATCTAGTTCAATAGCTTTTACAAGTGAATCAAAGAACATTTCCTTACTAAGGAAACCATTTAAAAATGGGACCCCTGCCATAGAAAGAGCAGCTAGCAACATAACAATGTGCATCTTAGGAAAGACATGACGCATCCCATTGAGTGAACGAATGTCTCTCGTACCTGACTCGTGGTCAATAATACCAACACCCATGAACAATGCACATTTAAAAATAGCATGGTTCATCAAATGAAATAAGCCAGCAAAAAGGACTAAAGCGTAAAACTCTGACAAATGATCTGAGGTATGTTGTGCATAGCCCCCACCTATACCTACCATAGACATAATCATACCGAGTTGGCTGATAGTAGAATAGGCTAAAATGCCTTTAATATCATATTGGCGTAATGCGGTAAGCGAACCAAAAAGCATGGTTATAAGTCCTACAAACGTAACAATATATACATATATATCACTTAGTCCTAATAATGGCGTAAACCTAAACAGTAAGAATATACCAGCTTTAACCATAGTCGCTGAATGAAGATATGCACTCACTGGCGTGGGTGCAGCCATCGCTTTCGGTAACCATATATGAAATGGAAATTGAGCTGATTTTGTAAATGCTCCCAACAATAGCATGAGCATCATTGGGATATACAATGGATGCTTCTCAATCGCATGACGTTGAGCTAGTATTTCTGAGATATTATTTGTACCGGTAATGATGTATAACATAATAAAACCAGTTAATAACGCTAATCCACCAAATACGGTAATCATAAATGATTGAATAGCCCCGAGTTGACTATTACCATTGTTATACCAATAAGAGATAAGCAAGAAAGAAGACACACTCGTTAATTCCCAGAATACATACATTAATATAGTGTTATTCGCAATAACGATGCCAATCATACTAAACATAAATAATAATAAATAGACAAAAAATCTAGGCAGATTATCAGTTTGAGGTGATAAGTATTGTGTAGCATAGAAAAATACACCTACACCTATAAGAGAGATAATCAAACCAAACATTAAACTTAATCCATCTAATTTCATATCTAAATTGATATCTATTGAAGACATCCATGGAATATGAATAGAAGTGAAATGATGGTGATAGACATTTGGTATTTGTGTAATGAAATAAACAGATGAAATGATGGGCGCTAGTAACGACAAGTAACCAGCATATTTTTTAAGTATTTGATGACTCAAAGTGAGTAAAACTAGAATCATCACAACTATTAGCACGCCCATAAGGTACATCAGACTCATTTAAAGCCTCCTTTAAATATATTTTTTTATAAGTTGAGTGCAATCACAGTTTGATGAATCGATTTATCTTGAATCCCAATAAATTTTATAGTTTCTTGAGTTGTTTGATATCCCAAATATTTCTGAATAATTGAGATTGAAATGCCTGCTTGATAGGCATGATAGGCAAACGTCTTTCTTAATGTAGTCAGTCCAATATGTTTCATACCTAATTGTTCAGCAGAACGATTTATTATTCTATAAGCTTGTTGTCTTGAAAGACATTGATGCGTCCTCGTAGATTGAAAAATAAGTTCTTCATCTTCCAATTTACAATCCTCTATGTAAAGTTTTAATTCGTTTCGCAATTCAGATGGCAACTTAGTTTTAATAGTTGGCTCATCATCTATTATCCAAGATGTTTTTATATTCCCTATTTCAGAAGTTTTAAGGTACTTTACTTTCATATTTAACAAATCTGTCAGTTTAATTGGTTCTGTTGCAAAGTAAAAAATATAGCTAACCACTAATATATCATGTCAGTGTTCGCTTAACTTGCTAGCATGATGCTAATTTCGTGGCATGAGGAAAATCCGTAGATCTGAAGAGACCTGCGGTTCTTTTTATATAGAGCGTAAATACATTCAATACCTTTTAAAGTATTCTTTGCCGTATTGATACTTTGATATCTTGTCTTTCTTACTTTAATATGACGGTGATCTTGCTCAATGAGGTTATTCAGATATTTCGATGTACAATGACAGTCAGGTTTAAGTTTAAAAGCTTTAATTACTTTAGCCATTGCTACCTTCGTTGAAGGTGCCTGATCTGTAACTATCTTTTGAGGTTTTCCAAATTGTTTAATGAGACGTTTGATAAACGCATATGCTGAATGATTATCTCGTTGCTTACGCAACCAAATATCTAATGTATGTCCCTCTGCATCAATAGCACGATATAAATAGCTCCATTTTCCTTTTATTTTGATGTACGTTTCATCAATACGCCATTTGTAATAAGCTTTTTTATGCTTCTTCTTCCAAATTTGATATAAAATTGGGGCATATTCTTGAACCCAACGGTAGACCGTTGAATAATGAACGTTTACACCACGTTCCCTTAATATTTCAGATATATTACGATAACTCAATGCATATCTTAGATAGTAGCCAACGGCTACAGTGATAACATCCTTGTTAAATTGTTTATATCTGAAATAGTTCATACAGAAGACTCCTTTTTGTTAAAATTATACTATAAATTCAACTTTGCAACAGAACCCGAAAAATTATGAAAGAGGGAAAATTTAAAGGGCAATATAAAGGTAAAAGAACTTCTAAAACACTTAGAAATATGAAAAGTACTTTTGTTAGTTCTCTTTATAAAGATATTAATTTAATGAAAGAAATTCATCAGTTAAAAAAGGAAATGAGAAAAGAGGTAAAAATCAATCTCTCACGCTAATGTAAAGATTGGACGGCTTCTTTAAATGTTAAGATGAAGAAATTGAAAAAAGAAATGAAAAGAATAAGGAAGTAATAAATATACCAAATAATAAAAAATCTTACTCTTAATGCCACTATTTCAAGCATAATAGATAAAAGCTAAAGATATTTTAATACATATAATGCTGTTTTTAATGCGACACCAAGCTTCACGAAGAGTACAGATTTTCATTAATGAAAGGGTATAATTAAAAAACAACGTGTTGTTATTTGTAATAAATAATGTCTCTAATTATCATGTATCTATTTTTGAAGTATAAATATAAAAATATGATTTTCTATATGATGAATTATTTATTTTGAATATTTTTATAAGTTCACATGTTTCATATTTCTTCTAATGGTCCTTGTTTAAAGCATTTTAACCATACTTTTGTTAATACAGACATTATTAATATCGTTATCACTGATATTAAAATCGATTCACTTGGTGTAGGACAATTAGAATTGAAAAAGATTCTAATAATAGAATTTGTAATATAAAGTCGGTAAATGCGATTTTAACCATTGTCGAACCATTTGACGATTATATCCTGTTAGAGGATTAGTTTATGGGTGATGAAGCAAAAGTATCATGAATTAATCTGAAAAAACAAGTGTTAATCTGCCGTTTAATATAAGATTAGTTAGAAGAAATGTAGATAGAATCATCGCGCCTTCTATCATATTAGGAGACAACAGAATATTCATCAATCCTAGTAAAAGTGATGAGCCATATTAAATAATTAGAGTTAATGTATGTTAAATTACTGTGAATAAGACATGAAATTTCTTCGAAATTAATTCAATATGATAGACAATCAAGAAAGATTGATTAATAATTTAATTATAGAGATGATTATACTCCCCAAATGTTCTTCTCTATATGCTAATCATCTTCATGATTGTCATTCATACTTAGCTAATCGTGGTTTATAGTGCTACATTTAGCCAAAAGTCTTATAATGATGCTGTTCAATCCAAACAATTAGAGGTGAAAGTGATGAGCGACTTTGTAAAATTTGCTGAAAAAGTAATCAATTTTTTACGTAGCATTTTAGTCAATGGCGAACCAAACAATTAATGAAAAATGGCCACTCCTTAATTGGGGTGGCTTTTTAAGTATAAAGCATTTATTCTTAGATCATTTGACTTTTTCAACTATTTTAATAAATAGTGAACAATTTTAAAACACAGTACAAATCACTAGACAATTCTTGTATACAGATTAACAATTAGTTTGTAAGAGTTGTTCACCTCTTATTATATTTTTCACATAGGTTCTCCGAAACTTACTGACAAATTTTAAGATTTGTGCTACACCACAATTGGTGTAGCTTTTTAAGTTATTATGTTATTATCTAAAAAATAAAGTAGCAATTTGTATAACTGTATTTAAAATTATGAGGTAAAAAACTTCTGTTGTGCAAAGAAAATAATATTATTAAGATTAAGAAAGTTTTAAGAGAAACTAACATAAAAGAATAGTATATTTCTAGTCGTTATAGGACATTAACATTTTGTCTTAGATGCTTTAATATTATTTTTCATTTTTAGATGAATTACCGTTTGACATAGAATTAAACTTCTCTTCTTGACTAGTTATTCTATTTTTACATTTATTTTTTTGAAAACTATCGCTATGAGAAGTATTATCTTCATTATACAATCCTTCCTTTTACCAATTGTCGTATTTATATAATCAGTAGTATTTTCTTCTAAATTATTTATTTTGAATATTTTTATAAGTCCACATGCGCCATATTTTTTCTAATGGTCCTTGCTTAAAGAATTTTAACCATACTTTTGTTAATACAGACATTATTAATATCGTTATCACTGATATTAAAATCGATTGACTTGGTGTAGGACAACTAGAATTGAAGAATATTCTAATAATTAAATTTAATAATAGAATTTGTAATATAAAGTTGGTAAATGCGGTTTTGCCAACTTTTTCAGCTGGCTTTAACCATTGTCGAACCATCTGACTTTGAGTAATAAACATTAGTAAAATAAAGTAAATAAAAGTTTGTAAAGGGGTTATTAAATATAATATTAAATTTTTATCGATATTAAAGTATTTTTGGTTTAAGCCTACTATAATAATAGTAATAAATCCTATGATTAATGAAATTAAATATTGACGCTTATATTTTTTGAAATTAGATATTGTTCCACTTTGCCATAAAAATAGTCCTAAAAGCATGTCTAAAGTAATGGTAAGAGTAAGATGAAATAAGTTACTCTGATAAATACTGATACCAATAAAAGATAGAATAACAATTATTAATAAACTTAATGTTAATTTTGGTTTTTTTAAATTTTCAACGAACATAATAATTAAGCCTATGATAGCATAAGCAAAAAAGGGTGTTAAAAACATAGAGGTTATAATACCTACGATTAACAGGAATAAAAGTCTCCTAAACATTAACTTTAAAGGTGATAAGCTTTTTCTACGTGCATTATCCATAAATATACCCATACTAATACCGAATAGTAATGAGAATAAACCAATGAACTTATTTTCTATAAAAACTTCTTCAATATTATAAATGGTAGCATCTGTATGCGTCTTTATAATATTTTCACCGGCTACTCTAGGAAATACTTCTAAACTATTCATAAATACTATAAGATATATCGCTAAACCTCTAATAATATCTAAACTTACAATACGTTTTTGTTTCATAATTTCTCCTTTATTATAAAAATTTAATTGAATTTTATATTTCAGTTAATTTCTATAGATAAGTAATATTCAATCAAGATTTTAGAGGGATTAATTAGGCTTACATGCTATACGTTTCTCTAATTGATCTTTAGATATGTCATTAAAGATAGTTTTAATTTCTTTTTTCGAATAATCTTTTACGCTTACTTCTAAAGTACGGTATTCTTCTAAAAATTTCTGTCCTTGTATGTACTTTAAAATTGGAGGAACCTTACTACTCTTTTTATAATATAAGTAATCCAATATAAATTTATGTTGTTTATAATAAGCATCACCTTTGTATTTTTTAGAAAGTAATTGTATTTTTCTTAGAGAATTAGTTTTTTTAAAAGCTTTTTTAATAAGTCTATGTTTATTATAATTTGGCAACGCCACACATAACATCTCATATTCAAGAATTGTTAAGTCAAAGATTAAGTTTTTTAAATAGTATGTGTCCATTTATTATACCTCCCTAATAAATTCTAATTTTACTCACTATGTAGTTTTATTAACAATATGACAATCTCCTTTATTTCTATCTTCAGTATAAATAAAGAGATGTTTGTGGTTAAAGTATTCTGACTATCTATCTATATTTTTGGTGAAGTTTTTCATATATGATTAAATACTAATATTGTGTGATAGATTATCTAATAAAAAAGAGATCACTCAATAAACGAGTAACCTCTATAAAAAGTGCATTTATATTTAAAGAAAATTAGAAACTGTTTAATACACACATGTATATATCATCAATTATTGGGTTTAGTTTATATACATCAATCTCTATATGAATTAGAAGATAGTGTAATGTTAATTACTAAACGTTTTTCTTTTTAAAAACAAAAACTACTAGAATTAAGAAAATAATTATATAAAATATATTGCCTAGAACTAGTTCATGTAACTCTAGTTTTGTAGTTGCTTTAAGTGAATGATCACTTATTTGTGAAGTAATATTCATCATATTTATAGGTCCCCATTTTAACCATGGCCATCTATCTATGGCCCTAGCTAATATAGAAGAGAGCAAAGAAGTGATTAAGAAAAATACTATGCCTACAGCTATAGAAATTTCTGATCTATT
Organism: Balansia obtecta B249; assembly: GCA_000709145.1. Lineage (NCBI taxonomy): Eukaryota > Fungi > Ascomycota > Sordariomycetes > Hypocreales > Clavicipitaceae > Balansia > Balansia obtecta. The sequence goes on along the minus strand of JFZS01000250.1, from coordinate 2,058 downwards.
CATTGCACAAGATATTAACAAAGTAATACTCAACACTAGCCAAGTACCAATATAACATCCCAACGTTCCTAATAGCATTTGATTAAATAATGATAATTCATTTCCAACATTAGAAAATATATTAATATCATGGTAGAAAATGGCGCATAAAATTAAAGAAAATACAATTGTAATCGCAAAATATATAAAAGAATATATAGCTAAAATTAATATTTTACTTAATATAATATTTTTACGAGAGGCGTTACGATACAGTATATTTTTGATAGTTCCATAATGAAACTCCATTGTAATAATAGTACTAGATTGAATGATTAATAAAAGTGTAACCCAAAAAACACCACCAAAGTTAGATTCTAGTAAAATTTTAGGTGGTACGTAATTTTTAAGAAGTAAAGCCTGAAGTGTCATTAATGCAATAATGATAAGTGGTATGATGAATGTTGATTTTTTTTTGAGTAATTTAAAGTTTTCTTGTTTAATTGAATTAATCATAATTGTTTCATTCCTCCTTATCTATAATATCAAGCAATACATTTTCTAAATCTTGTTCCTCATTTTGTTCTAAATCTTCTCGCGTAACTTCTTTTATAATCTTTCCTTTATCAATAATAAGCGTAGAATCAGTAATTTTAACTAACTCACTTAAAATATGACTTGATATTATAAAAGTACTACCTTCCTTTGCTTTATTTAAAATCAATTGACGAACATCTCGAACAGCTTTAGGATCTAAGCCATTCATGGGTTCATCTAAGATTATCAGTTTTGGACTATTTAAAAAAGCTACGGCAATACCTAATTTTTGTTTCATACCTAAAGAATAGGTTTTGACTTTATTATGTATATATTTATTCATTTTTAAATCATCTACGATTTTATTAATGGGACTTGTACTATTCGATTCATTTAGTAATTTTAAATTATCGTATCCAGACATGAAAGGATATAAACCTGGATTTTCAATCAGTGCACCTATGTTACAGTGATTTTCATCTTGTCTGACAGAAGTAAAATTCCCTTCTTGATAATCCGAATAGCCTAATATCACTTTCATCAAAGACGTTTTCCCAGCACCATTGGCACCGACAAGACCGACAATATGACCTTCATCTAATGAGAACGATATATTTTTAAGAATTATTTTATTATTAATTTTTTTTGATAAATGATTTACGCTTAATATACTCATATTATCGTCTCCTTTAATCAAAAATGGAATAGAATTTATTTTAATCTCATAGCTTCTAAAATTTCTTCGTAAGTATAATCATTAATGTAGTAATGAAAAGAACAAACTTCCTGAATAATTGTAAAGACAACTTGATAATGATATTCACGGCGTTTTATATTAGTATTTTCTGTCAAAATATTTACAAGATTTTTAAATGATTTTGGTTCGTTATAGATTTTACGCATTCCTAAATAGCTGTCTTTAGGAATTGATTCTGTAAAAATAATATCATTGTAGTCTTCATTAATATATTTTGTTATAGATTGAATCAATAGTTTTTCATCAATAATTATTTTTGCTTTCGTTTTAATGTGAATAAAAGTTGATATGATTTTTTGAATTTGATTTTCTGATAATTTATTCATTTTCATTTACTCTTTTCCATTACAGATTATGATTAAAACTAGCTAATTTTTAATTCTAATATCATTATGTAATAAAATTCTATCGTAGACATTAAGATTCTGTAAATTTTCATGTGATAAATAAGAGACAGTGAAAACATTTTAACTGTCTCTTATAACTAAGGTATAACTTATTGTAATTGCTATTTATTGTATAAAGCACAAATATATATTAGGGTCAGCTTAGTGATGTAATAATTTTTTATTACACATAGTAAGAAGTATTTTTAATCGTAGACAAATGCTTTTTATCGGATGAGCCTGGGACATAATTACTAGCAAAATAGCCAGTAAATGAGTTTTTTATAAATTCATTTACTGGCTTCTTTATTTACAATACTTCGTATTGTTGGCTCGCTTTCTTAGGGGACAGCTTCAGTTCTTATCCCCACACATGATATGTCACAATATATGAATGAT
>JFZS01000249.1:0-37179 GCA_000709145.1 Balansia obtecta B249 | reverse complement strand
ACTTATAAGAGTTAAATACTATATCTAAAGCGTTATAAAAACAGCTATAATAAATACATTTACTATACTTAAAGGAATGTTTAGCTACTTAGTAATATAAGCTACAATTAGTATAAAAAAAGTATAGTATAATTTTATAGCTAAAGGTATTAATATAAGTAATAAAATTATTATAATAATAAGTAATATTAAAATAATAAATATAAGTATATAAACTAAAAAGATTTATTAAAGTTAAATATTATAAAAAATGATTGAAAAAAAAAAAAAACTTTATTAATATAACTATTTATAGGTTTTTAAGAATAAAAACTTAAAAAAAAAAGAAAATAATATTATAGCTTAACTAGTAGCTTAGTAAAACATTAGTTTAAAGAAAACTAATTAATTAATTATATTATTACTTACTACTTTACTAGTAAGTAGAAGAAGTAATTACTACTTAATAGAAATAAGTAATACTATTAATTACTACTATTACTAAATAAGTACCTAGCTATATAAGACTTTATTACTTAGAACTATTTTCTTAGCTAGTTTTTAATAGAATTATTAGTTACAATTATAATTATAACTTAGTGTTATATTGCTTAGCCTGAACTGCCTTGTAGTTCTGCTTACATAAACCGACCTCGATCGTCACACTTTGACATTCATAAAGCACCTACCCTAGGCACCTAAGCACGACCAGGGACCCCAAACAACAACGGGGGGCAGGGGTGTGCAGCAAGGAAGGTAGGCAGGTAGGTAGGTACTTCTGAACAGCCCTGTTCAGCAGCTAGCTCCAAACGTTTGCCGCTCCTAAGGGCTTGAAAGCACGGCTGTAATAGTAGCCACCTATTGAGGCTTGTGATGCTAGCAACCATCCTAGGCCGTGAGGTCGCGGGATGTACAGATCATAAACGTCTTCAGAACAAGCAGCCGCTTATCCTTCTTGGCCCTGGTTGCTTCAACTACCTAGATAATCCGCCATCTCCGATTTGCCAAGTCCAGAGTGAGTTGAATAGTGGTTCCTCTTGACCAGCTTGCGGGAACCGGTTCTGATAAAAGACAAGGTTGTGCATAAAATATCACAAGTACCTAAACGAAGATAGGTCTTAGTAACAAGAGGTGCATGATTATGGTCTACTACTTCGCAGCGATGAGGGGGCCTTAAACTGCCAAGTACGTTACTAGTTGGCGTCCCGGACAAGCCGCTAACCCCAATTTAGTAAGTCAATGCTAGAAGAATAAACGAAGAGCTACCCCGCACGTGATACAATGTTACTTCAAACGACCAAATGAGACTTGGAGAAATTCTGCTGCCTAGAGGTCCTCACCCACCTCTCTTGCAGGTAGCTGCAACACAGTATTAGGCACCAACCAATAGAAGCTCCACAGCACGGAGTACGATCTATATAAAGACCAGCAACCATGTGAAGTACAAAGAGGTACATAGCAAGCAAGCCTCGCATCCGCAAAACCCCTGTCGGACTCGGATCTAATTGCGCTGCTATCAGGATTACAATCTATCGCAATAGCCAAATTTGACTTCGGGTCGCTGGAGTTATTGCCGCCACTCTATTGTCGCTGTGTTACGGAGTCAAACATCATGACAGTGTTGACGTAGCGAGCTGTGTCACTTGCAAGAATTGTCTCGGAAGTAGCAGCTGGCGGTGCTACTTACGTTTCACCAGAAACAAAAATACCAAATACTGCGGAGTGCTAGGTCTACCAGGTATCGTCTAGGTAACTCTACAATATATTTTGATTCCTTTTAACGAGTATCAATCAATTGATGGTCGACAAACAGTGCATCTATCCATTTGGATACATGCATGTACTTGAGCATGCACCTACTAATTCTTGACCCTAGACACGATACCAGGCAGATACTGTTCACATACTGCTCACATACTGCTCACATACTGCTCGGACCCTGGGACTGGTCTTGCCTTGCCGAACCGAGATGCAACTTCGCCGAAATGGGTGCATCGTCTCTAAAGATAATTGGCCAGCCCGTTCCTATTGTATTACCCCAGCTTGCTTTGTTCGCACAGCTGAGATTATTGTCAGCGATGCATGCAGCCACATGCGCGGAGTGGCGCTATTCGCAATAGCATTCAGAGCGTTTTCGAGTGTGCCCTCATAAATACGGCGCTTGCTCATCGCTTGCCCATTTCTCTCGCCCTCTGCACTCCTCATGCTGTCCGTCAACAAGGCTTTCCGTCGTGCGCAGAGTGTAAAGGTAAAGGCCAAGATTGTAACAGCACAAGATAAAACAACAAGACAAAAACCATCATGGGAGCGGTAGGAGATGAGAAAGTCACCGCATCGACTGGGTAAGCCCCCCTTTCGCGTGCCACTCAGATTTATTCCGCTGTGCCCGTCGGCCATCTGACTCGCTTCCATACGTACAAACAAAAATAGCCCCGATATCGCGGAACATGAAAGCGACCGCTATGCGGCACGCAAGGATATATACCGGCGCAAGGTGAGCCTGGTCGAGAACGTCGAAGGCGAGATCGAGAATCCCCTCAGAGGCCTGTCTCGCCAAGAGCTTCTCGATCGGGTGTCAAGGTTTCAGCAGGAGAAAGGACTGCCGCCGGACATGCTCCCACTCCTGACAAAGGGAGCCCTGGTGGCTCAGGACCCTGCTGGCTTTGAGATGCTGCACGATCTGGACGAAGCTGACAAGGACGCGCTTCGCCAAGAGGTCACTCATCGGTGGAAACATCCCTGGGCGTTGTACTATACCATCATTCTCAACTCAATCGCTGCAGCTATTCAAGGATGGGACCAGGTAGGTAAATCGACAAGTTCTCTAATTGTCCAATTATCATCCGAAATATACTTACGTCCTCTACCACAGACAGGTTCCAACGGTGCCAACCTCTCCTTCCCTGTCGCACTCGGGATTCCTGAGTGCGGTGCGTCTAATGCGAATGCAGACGAATGCAACAAGAACAGCTGGATCGTAGGCCTCGTCAACGCCATGCCCTATATCACTATCTGCCTGTTGTAAGTCTTCACAACCCTACCGCGCCATTGCAGCCCCGTTCCCATCATACTAATTCCCTTCCTTGCAGTGCGGGATGGGTGTCAGACCCTCTCAACAACTGGCTTGGGCGACGCGGCGTCATCTTCATTGCTGCCGTCTTCTCCCTCCTAGCGCCCTTCGGCATGGCCCTCTCTCAGACCTGGGGTCAACTCGCAGCCTGCAGAATGCTTCTCGGCATTGGCATGGGTCTGAAAGAAGTCACCGTCCCAGTCTTCTCTGCTGAGAATGCCCCAGCCATTATCCGCGGTGGATTGGTCATGTCCTGGCAAATGTGGACAGCATTCGGTACCAACAACTCCTGCTTTCCCTCGTCTGTCCGAGTGGTGGAAGGGTAATGTCACTGACTAATTCGACTAGGAATCTTCCTGGGGACATGTGCCAATCTCGTCGTCGGCAAGGCAGGAGACATTTCGTGGCGCCTGCAGTTCGGCTCGGCATTTATTCCTGCCGTTCCCCTCGTAATTGGTGTATACTTCTGTCCGGAGAGCCCTCGATGGTACATCAAGAAGAAGAAGTACGGGGAAGCATGGCGCTCGCTTCTCAAGTTGAGGAATACTCCATTGCAGGCAGCACGCGACCTCTTCTATATCGATTGTCTCCTCGAGCAAGAAGATGCCATGGTCCAGGAATCAGGGTTCAAGGTGGAAGGGAGTCTATTCACCCGATTCATCGAACTATTTACCATCCCACGGCTTCGCCGTGCCACATGGGCATCAGGTATCGTCATGATTGCACAACAGATGTGCGGTAGTGAGTACTGTCATACCAGGCAATTTCCCGCTCCAGCTCAACTGACGTGATGCAGTCAACATCATTGCTTTTTATAGCAGCACCATCTTCAAGCAGGCCAACGTCGGTGATTACACCGCACTGTGGGCAAGTTTTGGTTTTGGCCTGATCAATTTCATCTTTGCTTGGCCTGCCATATGGACAATCGATACGTTTGGCAGACGCGCATTGCTTCTCTTCACATTTCCAAACATGTTCTGGACCCTTCTAGGTACTCACTCTCATTCCTCACACACGCAAAGTGTTCAGTCGAAGCGTCTTTAGCTAACGCCGTGCAGTTGCTGGACTTTGCTTTTTGATTGATGACGGCGTGGAGCACAGCACCGCCCGAATCGCCGCAGTAGCCACCTTTATATACCTCTTCGCAGCCTTCTACTCTCCAGGTGAGCGTGGTATCCATCAAGTCTACTTACACCGGGCATGGCTAACATATAAGTAAATTAGGAGAGGGGCCGGTACCGTTCATGTACTCCGCAGAAGTCTTCCCTCTCTCTCACCGAGAAGTCGGCATGTCCTGGGCTGTTGCAACAAACAACTTCTGGGCCTCCGTTCTATCCCTCACCTTCCCACGTATGCTCACCGCCATGACTTCGACGGGTGCATTCGGGTTCTATGCCGGATTGAACCTCGTTGCGCTGGTGCTCATATTCTTGTTCGTCCCTGAGACGAAGCAGAAGACACTCGAGGAACTAGACTATATCTTTGCTGTACCCGATCGAACACACGCAAAGTATCAGATCAAGACGGTGCTGCCGTGGTGGTTTCGAAGATGGTTCCTGGGTCGACGTGCTCAGAAATGCCCTCCCTTGTACCACGATCAGAACTCGGATACTATGAAAGAATGATTCAGATGAAGTCGCAACGTAGATCTGGGGATCGAACTTACTGATGAGCTTAAGTCCCTTGTCGGTTGATCGATTGGCCGATAAAAAGCTAGACGAGAGTTATTGTTCAAGCTGGAATGTCTTGCAAGTTTTAGTATAATTGTGACACTACCGATCTTGCAGTTCATCTTGCACGGCGTGCGTTATGTTGCCATTGCCGCGCCTAGTAAATAACTATACCAACAGACAGTAGACACCTTTTGTGATTGTAGGAAAAAAATGGATTCTATTTCGCCAACAAGCGCTAAGAGAATATAGTGTACATTCTACTCGCCAAGAGATTTTCTCTTGCCACACAATTCATTTCTAAGTCGACCTGCAAGCAAAAGGGGCGTGGGCACTACCGTCAGTCGTTTCCTTGACCTAGTCAAAATATTGTTAGTCCACAAGGTCAAATGGTATATTCCACATGAACTTACTATATCAACAATGGTAGAGAATGTTCCTGCCACAAGGGTAACAGCACCAACAACAAAGGCGAGAATACTTCCAATGCTAATTAGCAGATTCTGCTTAGAGTACCAACTTCCCCTGCACAACAATTTAAACCACATTATAGCGGGTATCCAGAACGAGAACCCTGATACAAAAAGCGCAGACGCAAGGGCGAGAAGATCGGAGAAGATGGGAATAGCCTCCGCGATAATCCAAGCCACGACGGTGAATGCAATGACCAAGCCAATCCACGTAGCCCAGCCCATAGGCGTCTTGATGTAGCGCAAGATAGAATCCTTAAACACACGACCATGAAGATATCGGAGCGCAACGGTTGAGTTAATAGAGCCAGAAATAAATATAACAGGCAAGGCAACACCGAATGCAACTTTAGAAATGGTTGGACCGGCGGATAGCAAAGCTGGGGACTTGACAGTTGAGCCTATAAATGCATAGCACAAAGCGCCTGTAAGCGTGTAGATGGAGATTTGGATAAAACCTGAAGCCCAGATGGATTTCATATAGTCGTTTGGCGTGTGCATTTCGTCCATGAAAGAGAATTGGCCAATTGCAAAGCTGAATGCGAGTATGATGTTACTCACAGCAACAAATGCTTGGGATAAGGTTACGTCGTCTTTTGGCCAGGCAGACCAGTCAACACCACTTATGCCTGTCGAGCTACCAGATGCCTGGATGCCCGTGGCAATAATGGTGACGCCGACAGCGGCGACGATTGAGCCAAAATCGATATAACCAAGGATGGCAACCTCGGTAAAAGACGGAGGGATAGCCAAAATCAGAAGGATAATGGCAGATACAGCGGAAAAGACAATCGAGCAGACGTGGCCGCCATTAAGGGTGCTGAGGGCGATGCCGCCGGTGAGTGCGTGCGAACCGACAACCATGACCAGCTCCAACACGAGGGCGAGACCGAAGAGCTCATATCCAAACCTACCGAGCAGCAGCCTACCTGCGTCAGCGTAGTTGGCTGTCTCAGGGAACTTGAGCTTCACCTGACCGACAAGATAGCTTGTGAAGATGGACAAGAACCCGAGGGTGATGGTCAGGAAGACACCGAGAAACATGCCCAGGGTGTGATACGCAGCGGGCAGGCTGAGAGCGCCCAGAGCGACAGCCTCGACGATAGTGACGACGGCGAGCCGCTTCCATCCCAGGCGGTGGAAGTGCGCATTTCCAGCGGCTGCGATATGTTTGAGTTGATCCTGTGCAAGTTCCTCGCTCGTCTCGCCAAAGATGTCATGCTTGGAGGGGTAGCCATCTGAAGATGGCTGATGTGGCGTCGTGGCAAATGCTTTGCCGAAGTTGGCAGCTGTCAGCACTTTTTGACCCTTGCCGGACTGAGGCTGGGTGGCAGGGGTTTCGGTACTTTGTTCAATAGCCATGGCCAATACAGATGTGCGCGGCGTGGTCGAAAAAGAATGGATGATGGTGTCTGATAGAAAGAAAGAGACAGAGAGAGGGAGAGCGAGAGAAAGAAAACAGCAAGAAAACAAACAATGTATGCCGCGATGTGCATAATTTTTTTTTTTTTTCCTTACGCCGTTCGCGTACAGAAAGCCCCAACGACCAGTCGTCGCTCCATTATCTGAACCCGCCGAATGAAGAAATTTTCTGGGGCCCGTGGAAAGCCGAGTCATGCGAACTCGAGATAACGACGGGCCCAACCTGCCTGCCAAAGCTGCCCACAGATGGGTCGGGTTGTGGAGATTACCGACAAAGTACTGCATCAATGCCTTAATGATTGCAATCAATAGTTGCATGAGTCTGTGCGGAGTATATAAGAAACGCATGTATGTCTCTTTATGGTTTGTTTACTTTCCACCAAGATTCGGGCTTCAATTGTGCGCGTTATGACCGTTGGCAGCCGAAGGTCGTCAAATCGAGGGATGGGTCTTGTGACCCAGTTGCTGCCCTCGAGTCTGATCATGTGATCCGCATGCGGTAAGCCCCTGATAGAGATTAGTCCTGAAGCAGTTTTAAGTAAATGATTGGCTACCTTAAGCGTAACTAAGACGATCCTTCCCTTTGCAGGTTAGCTTCCACTGCATGATCAAAGGGAAAAACAATATGTTGCTCTATAGCAGGCGTTCAATATAGCAGGATCGTTATGTAATGGTTCCTATAAGAACTAGCTTAGAGCATAATTGTGCCGAAGAAAAGCGCCTTATGCCGCGGCTATGAGGACATTTTAAAGACTATGTAATTGAGAGATATAATTCGCTAAGCTATCTGTACGCCAAACACAAAAATAAAATAAAAAATGTCTGTCAACAACACCTAGTACAATGTATGCGACATAGAAGTTTATACTCGTTGCAAAATATTTTATTGCTAGACACCTAAGAAATATTGATACTTTAGAGCGATTCTGTCGATAATCGGGTCAAATCTCCTGCGATGGACCAGCCGAAATGCGGAGTTGCGACAGGTGTGAAAGGATTGTGTGCCGCGTGAGAAAACAAATAAAAAATGGCCGTTCCTTCTAGGTCTGCCGTCACAATTTTTGGTTCCCCTTGTGTATATGTAAAAGCCTTCTTGCAGTGACCAGCACTACCTATCGAGTTCAAGGGGCGAACCGACACTCTTTACCGCATTGGCTCCTCCATGGACGTTGAGATTCTCAAAAACCCAATTCGCGCAATTCGCGCAGACGACGTATATATTGTTACCGCCGCTTTGGACAGTACCCCGGATATTGCTTAGCCTGACGTTAGTGATAGGTACACCCCCGGTCGGAACGCCCGTTGGCCTGCCGTTCAGGTAGTCCTGCTGGATGATGATGCCATTGTTGGAGATATTGTCGAGTTCAATATTGTCGTAGACGACGTCAGAGACAGAACCGTGCGCCCCGCGGATAGTCTTGATTCGCACACCGTTTTTAGAGTCGATCACTTTTGAGTTCAATACCCTAACGTGCTTGACAATATTCAAGTTTCGGTTGCCGACAGAGCCGATGGCCAGACCATTGCCGCCATGGCAGATAGCACCATCGATAGTGATTCTAGTGCCAGAGTTGACAGCAACACAGTCATCCTGGTTCATCACGTTGATTCTAGATATGTGAACGTTGTCAGAGAACCCAATGTCGATCCCGTCTGTGTTGTGTCCGCCCATGGTGTTTCCGGCCGAGTTGTCCAGTTTGATGTCATACATTTGCAGGTTCGTGCAATGGTCCACAGAGAATGCATGAATTGGTGTGTTAGCCACATTGAGCGACTTGATTGTAGAGTCAGTGAGATAATGCGCAAAGAAGAACTTGGGCTTGGCCTTGCCATTAGCGCCTTTCCCGTCCCACCAGCGCTCCCCGTGGAGATCAAAGACGTGGTCTGACTCGCCCTCGACGACAATATTTCTTCCAGAAACTGATATCAGCGGTCCATGCCACTCGTAGTATTCGACTGTGGTTCTCCCAGAGAAAATAACCTGGTGCTGTGTTAGACCACTCCCCTGGACAGACCCGGCAGCACGAGACATCCTTGAAACTCTTACCTGAGTACCGTCGTTCAGATTATCGAGATCGAGAGTCTTACCACGGGGAAGGCGAATGTTTTCCAAAGTTATCGTTTTGCAACTTCCTTTGCCGTCCATAGCTGCTTTGGCGTTTGTGAAGGTGCAGTCCTTAGAAGGAATTGGTTTTGCCAAGGCAAAGCCAACTAGTGCGGGCAGCAGTATTAAGGCAGAGGAGAACATTATGAAAAGAAGAAAAACAAAAGAAAGAAGCTCCGTATGAGCTGACAATATTCTATTTGCGGACGAAGGGAAGGACTATCTGACCAGCCATCACAATCTTCTGATATTCCTCGAGGAGGCCGAAGCTTATGTACGAACTCCTCTCCGTTGGGTCAAGGTTCCAACATTGCAGGCCAATATATAGTGGAACTGGATGGAATTGCGCGAAAGAGGCAAGAGCTGTGCTTTGCGGTTACACCATTTAGCATAAAGTGATGTGGTGGCTCGTGGGTAACTATTTAACCGGGTTTCACCAGTCACCGAACCGTCGAATGTAACCTGCTGCCGATGGCTATGACACAAGCGATTGACTCCTTAATTTCTTTTGAAAGGGTAAACCCTAAAGAGGTACACCATAAGTCATGGAGTTTATAGGCTATAATGCTGTTTTGTCTCGTATTGAATAATGGCAGTCGTTAGGTTCCTTCTTAAAATCTCTCACTGATAGTTGGTCTCGACAACCCGATTAACCTGTCAATACCGAAACGGGGCACAGACCACACCTAAAAGGCTCGAAAACACCACGTGTTCCAAAAACTAGTTATGGACAAAGCTTATTCGTTAAGAATCCAGATACTTGGGATCTTTTGGAATGTTCTACTGCATAAAATGTAACGCACTAGACACCGTGTGTGGGTGTAAGAATGGGCTTCCTCTGGGAATCACTTGTGGCCCCATTGTAGATAGTGGAGACAAGGTGCATCACTTTTATCGTGGCGTCGCACAAGCCTGCACAGTTTGACTTGCAGTAAATGTGACAGAATCATGCAGAGGAGAGGGCATTCCAAGCTTGTGGAAGTCACCGGTAGAGGAGTAGCTATCTATAATAGTAATTCCACCAATCTGGAAGTTGAACAATGACTCTCCACGTGAGGGTGTCTCTCTTTCTACGGTATGTAGCGGCCCTCCTGGTCTTACAAGGTTTTGAACCCGACCTGACCTGACCTGAAATTTTGAGTTGACCTAACCTGACTCTTACATGGGGCTCAATGTGGGTTCTAGTGGCGTAAATTATCTCCTTTAATTGGCTTCTTTAGTTAATGCCAGCTAGGATGTTACTAGGGTCTTTAGATGTTAATAAAACAATATAGAATTCTAAAATAATAGCTAAAATACTAGTAAAATTTATCTAATGTACAATAAAAGTAATAAATACTTTACAATTTTTTTTATATTTTTTAGTAATTTTTAAGATATATTTATTGTCTAATAGTAGTATATAAGAAGCAAGGATATAGCAGCAAGAGTAGTAAAATTTACAGTTTTAATTGGTTGGGAGGTCTCCATACAGAGCCCCACACATAGTCAGGTTAGGTCAGGTCGGGTTCAAAACCTCCGTTAATGTGTTGTCACGCAATCTCGGCAAAGTGTTCTCTACAGTTGGATTTTCTGAATCGTCTTCATTAGTTTCTTGACGATGGATGAGCCAAGCAAATAACAAAGCTGTATTGGCGAAGAAATGTACCGACTCGGCCCAACTATTCGGATAGCTTAGAAGGCATCAAAAAGCCATTTTCGGACCCCCTGGTTGGAAAGCTCATCTGCCTAGTGTAAATGGTAGGTGGTGTGTAATAGACAAACTTCGGATTATTAAGAATATAATTAGAAGCTACTAGTAAAAGAATTACTCAACTAAGTGAGTTAAGTGTCTCATATCATAAGTCCGCACGACAGCTCGCGTTCCCGTTGGATTTAGCCGCGTCAACCTTGACATTTAACATAGAGATTCCCGCATCTTAGAGGAACGACAAAGAATAATGTACGGGCTGGCCTTATTCCGGCTAACACCGCCATTCTAATCCGTAGATGAGGCTTGCAAGCCCAATTGCCGAAGATGTAAATTTTCGCTTTTCAGTAGGCCCTCCGTCCACCAATCTAATAATGTTGTCCATTTCAGTCTGTACTGGATGATGAAGTCACTGACGCCATTTCGAGAAAAATACTATGACAGCATGGAAGACATCTGTGGTATTGTGCAGAAAGACGCGTCAAGCTAGATAAGATAGCCCAGGCGTGTCACCAATGATCATAGTTTGTGACGTGATTTGATACCTCTCCTCGGGCGTCGCTTAGGGCGTACTGACGTATTGAGCGTCTATTGAACTATGCTTCTAGCAGTTCTCTCCCAATGATAACATTGTCAGCGGATGGAATAATGAGCGATGATATTACCCCGGGCTAATATCTGTTCTTTTGAGTCACCGCGTTAAGAAAGATCCTCAACTCGAGGTGTTCACGCAACCCACCTTGTTAATTGCAGCAATGACCTCTCTCTTCTCGTCACTAGCGCGCAACGCTGGAGCGGTTACCCGGCTGTTTTGACGCTGACTGTACGTTAAAGTCGTGATCGAGAGCCGTAGGTAGCTGCTATTGCTTGAGGCTGGTCATGCCAACAAAGCCATTTATAGGGGAAGAACTTGCTATCACGAGGTCTGTACCGCAGGCTGGACGAGCATGATCCAACACTCCAACCCACAAAACATCGTACAACTCTATCAAATGCCTTCTGATAGCAATTGGATAGCTTTTGGATAGGACGAAAACTTGGAATGTGATATACTGTTTGAGTCCCGCGGAAGCGAGCGGATGCCTTCATTTGCAGGATCATTAACCGTTTGCGCGTAACGTAGCGTCTGCCAAAATGGATCCGACATGCTAACAACCTTGTTCCCCACACATGCAATGCCTTGCACAGGCATAATATGTGTCTTGTAGTTAATCTTGTGGTTGGTGCGCCTGGTCGCATTAGGGACCTGCGTCCAAATGAATCCACGAAAACCGTCAAGGACCGGGATTCGAAAACGTCAACGGAAAGAAGCGCCTCTGCTTTGGCTTCCAGAAGCAATTCCCCGCAGCCACCTAGCCGCAAGCCAATGACAGCTAGGCAAGGGATTCTGAAATGGCAACATTAGATGCATTAGCTACGTTACAAGCCCCACTTTTTCACCAACCAGGTAGCTCTCTGACAGCTGGATTGTGAAGAAAGGTAGAGAATAAGCACTTCCCTGTAGAACTCTACCTTTCAATATAAACCTATATATAAGCTATCTCTACTATAATATGCTAATTCCTAAGCTATTGTCCAATTAGCCTAGAGCACCCCTGCAAGTAGCAGTGTAACATCATGGGAGTACAGTATTGTACAGGGTCGGGGTAGTTCTAACCGGGCAATCAGCTTGCCTCATCAATCTCCTTGAAACCGAACTCAATGCACAGTTACGGATGATATTTTCGCCCCACATTCGGTCGAAGCCAGCGTCGGGCTTGCTTAGTCAAGGTGACAGTTTCAGCTAGCCGTCGGCGTACATACCAGCATGGACAGTGAGGCTGGGGTAATCTGTCAACATGCTGACCTTCTTGTCAATAGGAAGGAAGCAACTGACACGAACGTTCAGGAACGACTGACGGATTAGTTTGAGTAGTTCATCCCGAGATAGCGTCCGTTCATGTCTTCTGGCTTGACAGAGTGGATGCTGGACTTCGGCGCTACACAAAAATTTTAAACTCTACTCGGCTCACAGGTTTATCGCGCAAACTGGAAACCCGCCTTCAGCTGACTGGATTTTTTGGTCGAATTCTCGCAGTGTCTACACGTACGCCGCAATATCCTGTCTATACATTACGACACGTCGACGGACGTCGCTTGCTCTGGGGAGACATTTGACGAACGCATCACAAATCCCTACGGGCTCGAGTACGTCCGAAGGCTATTGCTGGGCGACTATGAGAGAGCAACCCTCCGGAAGGGGTTGAGAAAGTTGTGTCGCCGTATTCTTCACAAAAGATTGGAAAGCCATCTACGGGCCAGTACGATTTTATTGGAATAAGCGACATGGGGATTGGCATCTCCGCCATACTTGCCTCATGCCTCATGGGGTTTCCTGACATCTACCCAGCCGCTCAAGATTTATGATTCAGTTCCATGAGCGAGACTTGTTAGAAATGATCGATCGGATGTCATCCCGTGCAAGGAATGTTAATGGCAGCTTTATTCTGCTGCCACATACAACCAATTACCGGTGCTTCTGTGTCGGCATATGGTTGTAAAGGTATACAACAATACATTTGTCGTCGCGTAACCATGATCTGCTGGCTCCCATCGGAAACCACGGGGCTGGTTTGACGGGCACTAATGGCGCGGCACATGGATTCTATAGTCATCATACATTACGGTTCAATTGCACGCTGAGCTTTCCTCGAGAGAACAAGTACGGGTTCCTAACTATGTTTGTTCCAGGGTTACGGCCATGCAGAACTGATTATATGCAGATTATTCGCGCAAGGCAATAGAAAAATATTTAACTCGGCAGATCCATTGGGCGTTTCTGAATCGCATGGATACAGCACCAGGTCCCCATAACAAAACCTAGACGACAATAGCAAGATTATGGTTGTAAGCTCGGACTTCGTCGAACGAACTACCCAGTCGACATCACTCAGTTTCCAGATATTGCCATGGCGAATGACGGAACGACATATTGTCCTGCTGGATACAATCAAATTCGGCGCCGCGGGCATCTGTGCTCCGATGAATGGGGCATCCAGCATCACGCGAAACTTGGCCGCAGATCCAAACACAAACAGGTAGACGGCTCTTGTAACCCAATGCTCCGGCTGCAGTTTCTCGCATGACAACTACGGTTACTTTCAACACTTCCGATCAGAGCCAGAGCAGCCAGAACAAGTCCATGGCTACGAGAAGGAGACGGGAACTGCGCAGGCAGAGAGACTTGGTTGCAATCCGCCTAATAGTGGATGTTCTCGTCAGACTTCAATATAGTGTACGCTGCTGATACAGACGCAGCCAGCGTTCTAAGGTCACGCTAATGCGACTTGGTACGATTCACACCCTTTGCGGTTCTAAATAACAACCGGGTCAGGAAATGCAGGTGCAGGGCCCTTGTCTGAGGTGACGGCGCACAATATATATTGTTGGGCAAGATGTTTGCTGGAGAGATGAGCAATAATTTGCTATGGCCCAGGTGAGGTGTTTGTGTTGTGGAACGCTCGATTCTGGAATGTCGTAAACTCGACAAGGTACATGAAAGAGAGGTATGTAAAGGCAAGGCTTGGTTTCTCATTGAGCACCGCATTTGTTTCAGGTGCTAATCGAAGTCCTCTCAGAGCATTTGTCTTGGCTCGTGTTCAAAGCATATGATGGCGGTTCGGGCTCCGGTAGGGGATCGAAGCTGAAACGACTAAATCCCAAAGCGTCTGGCCGTAATCAAGGCTGGGTGGGAATCAAGGGATTACACCATCTAACTAACTTTGCGATTGCGCAGTTTGTTCCGTCAGGTCATCTTTCACGAGAGGCATAGCTCCCTTGGGGAAAGGATAGGCAACTTTGTGGGCTGTTTTGGGAAGAAGGATATTGGAGAACAAAGCACGACACGACGTTATCGAAGGCCAAGCACATGGGAGCATTGATGGTCAGCACAAGGTAGCAGGCTAAACAATGCTGATAAGAGCAGTGCATTCAGGCCGGACCGCCACACGTGATCCAGCAGCGAAAGCAACGAGCCGAGTGCACATGGCTGGAAGTGCGCTGGTTGGCTTCCGATTGTTTCCTCGAGGAAGAGGGAAAAGTGGGAATTTCGACGATCGATGGGTGCTTGGCAGGTGGACGGTGTGTGGACGGTGTGTGGACGGCGTGTGGAGGGGAGGATAATAGTTGGTAACCCGCAATAGGCGGGGGGGAAGAGGGCGGAAGTTGGGGAGTTTGGCGGTTAGTACACGTTAGCACAGACGGACTTGTTGACTGATCATTGATCAGCAGATCTCGGTTCAAGGACAAATTATGGGGAACATGGGGGAACATGGCGCGGTGGGTTGCGTATGTTTTGATGTGGTTGTCGAATGCGTATTCCGTTGGCTTTTGCTCCGGTTCCCCCCCACACGAGCGAAAGGCGAGGCCTTCCTTCCTTACTCCCTCAGCACAAGCCCAGCACAAGCCCATCACAGCACAGCACAGCACAGCACAGCACAAAAAGGTCGGCCAGCCGATGCGCCATGGCAGGCAATGGACCAGATCGGATGTTATTGGGGCAGGCTGGGCAGGCTGGGCTTGACTGATAGCCGGGACGGCGCCAAAAGACACCAAAATCTCCCCGCACTCTCCATCCCGACTCTCCATCCCGCCACCCCACGCCACGCCACCCCACGCCATGCCACCCCACGCCAGGGCCAGTCTCCGAACCACCGTCAATGAGAGAAATCATCATCCAGGGTCGGGTTCGATCCGTCTTTCCTTGGGGCGGCCCCTTGGAGCGCACTGCGATCTGCCGCCTGCCCCCCCTTTCCCCCCATTAGACTTATAGATCCCCAGCAAAATTCTGGCCGAGTGGCCAAACCAGTAAGTGGTGTGTGTCCGGGTCCCTTCGCCATCCAATCGCAAGCTTCTCCCGCAACCCTGGTTGCATTTTGCTATCGTATAATCACATTAGCGAGCCTCGGTAGCCTTTGCCATATGCATTCTCATTTCATATGCACATGCTTGACTGCCTCACTGCGCTTCTCGTATAAAATCATCTTCGCCTGGACGCCCTGCAGTGACATTTGCATTGCTGGATGTGCAAGCTTTCGAAATTTACTTGTTGTTTCAACGTCATTATTGCATACCTAGGTAATCGCTCTACGGAGTAAGCTTTCTGACAATTATTTCTACCCAGACGCTCTACCTAGACACTCGGGTCCTTCCTCTTTCTCTGTCCCGCGCTCGCTCCTTCTTAGATTATAGGTCAGTACCCTCACTCTGCAGAATCTGCAGGAACCAGAAGGAATCCATCTGTGTCGTGCGCGCCATTTCCGAGTTTGTCGCATGTCCTGAATGAGCATTTCGACAACATCGGGGCTGTTCGGGCCTGTCCATATCTATCCTACCACGGCTCGCCTGTGAGGGGTCAGACGCGTCGTGTGGTGTCTTTTTGCTTCTGCTGCAGGGGCTGCAGGGATAGCCAAGGTAGCAAGATATGATTCACCATTGATGGTCTCGGCTACGGCCCCTTTGTATTCTTCATTAACCCTGATGTCCTATGCTATATTTCGCGATCTGCATTGATCAACATCATCATCTCTCAAATCCAAGTCACTCTTGTTTCCAAACAAAATAGCTAACATTTCATCCCGCCTCATAATAACAGACTGGCCCCTGCCTCGCAGCAAACATGGGTTCAACCATCCCTGACGGCCACGTTGGCAACCTGACTGCTCCACAAGAAGCAAAACTCCGGGAGCTCTGGCAAGCTGTGTTCAGATTGTACGATATTCTTCAGGATTGGGAACAGAAGAAGGAAGCCGAGCCTGCACCTGCTGCCAAGGTCGAGTCGCCAAGGAAGTCCCGCTGGTTCGGTGGCTGGAACCAAGCGGATGCGCCCAAGGCCAGCAG
This sequence comes from Balansia obtecta B249, assembly GCA_000709145.1. Taxonomy (NCBI): domain Eukaryota; kingdom Fungi; phylum Ascomycota; class Sordariomycetes; order Hypocreales; family Clavicipitaceae; genus Balansia; species Balansia obtecta. The sequence continues at coordinate 20,897 of JFZS01000249.1, read as the reverse complement.
TCCTGCCCTTCCCCCAGAGGCTCTCCAACTGATCCAATGTGGCGAGACGGATAAGTTTGGGTTGGTCAAGCAATTCCAAACAGTCATTGCTACACAGACGCCTGAGTCGCTTCGCGCCATGATCTTGGAGTCTGTCAAGAACGAACACCCCGACGCCCTTGTTTTGCGCTTCCTGAGAGCCCGCAAATGGGACGTCAATCGTGCTTTGGTCATGATGTTTTCGGCCATGAACTGGAGGACGAACGAGGCTCGTGTCGATACGGATATTATGTCTCACGGCGAAGAATTCTTAGCACGTGACGAGAAGAGTGGTGATGCAAAGAGCAAGGCTCTCGCTCGGGATTTCATGAAGCAGATTCGCGAAGGAAAGAGTTTCATTCATGGAACCGATCGGGCGAATCGTCCCATCAGCTACGTCAGAGTTAAGCTGCACCGCGCGGCTGACCAGTCCGTCGAAAGTCTTGAACGATACACTACCTACCTTATTGAGACGGCTCGTCTTACCCTTACCCCCCCTATCGAAACCGCTACCCTGGTATTTGACCTGTCCAACTTTACCCTGGCCAACATGGACTATGTTCCTGTCAAATTCATCATCAAGTGCTTCGAGGCCAACTATCCCGAATCTCTGGGCGCCATTCTTATCCACAATTCGCCGTGGGTGTTTAAGCGTAAGATAATCCCCTCGCCAGACGTCTTTCTCTTTCTTTCTTTGTTCCAATTTCAACTCGGACACATACTGACACTGAACAGCATGCTGGAAAATCATCTCTGCTTGGCTTGACCCCGTCGTCGCTTCCAAAGTTCATCTCACGTACGGGCGTGAAGGGCTCGAGGAGTTTATTCACCCTTCTCAGATCATAAAGGAGCTTGGTGGTGACGAGGACTGGGAATACAAGTACGAAGAGCCCGTGCCTGGCGAGAACAAAGCCATGGATGACACGGCTGCGCGAGATGCGCTGCAACAGGCTAGGCTTGAACTCGCCAACCAGTTTGAGGCAACAACAAAGGAGTGGATCGCTAACCCCGAAGGTGCCAAGGCGGAGGAACTGAAGGCCAAGAGAGAAAGCCTTGCCAGCCAGTTGCGAGAGAGCCACTGGAAGCTGGACAAATACGTCAGAGCTCGCTCCCTCTACGACCGTCAAGGCAACATTCGCCCAGGTGCGAAGACTGTCTGGTACCCAGAGCAGGCTGGGGAAAAGACGACAGCGGACAAGGTTGAACAAATCGAGGATGCAAACAAGGGCATCGCAACTACCAATACTCTGACCCCGGAAATAGCAGCTTAAATATAGTATGTATCTTTGTATTGTTACGTATGATATTTCTATGAGCCAATGCATTTGACGACCTGATGTAAATTTGTTTGAGCTCTTCCACGATATGCACATGATGGATTCATTGTTGAAAAGAAGAAGAATAAGAAGAAAACTGGGCAGATGTTGATGATGCCGGGGGATCCGAACTCTTTTGCGGGCTTTAACGATGGCCAACTCCGAGCGTTCCGTATGGCTATTAATGACTAAGACTGGCATTACGGCGTACAGGAGCCAGCTGTGCATGCACGCCATTACTTATCTCACCGATTCTCATTGTCGCGCTTTTTTATTTTTTTATTTTTTTTCTACAAAGGCTACTACTGTATGGCTTTCTTAGATGAGCATCGTGGAACCTTGCTCTCCACGTGATCTCGTTTTGCAGCACTTGGACATGCTGCCACTCCGATCCACTCCTTCTAGCTCTTCTGGCTCTTTCTGGCTCCTTGTATCTCTTCCAGAGCTCATTTCCTCATAGCAGTTGCCAACACTTGCAACATTCGCATCAACTATTGCATTGATGACTGAGCGAGTACCAAGCATTCCTCCGTTAAACTAATTTTTACGTATCATTTCGTTTCTTAGTCTCATCTTTAGTCGGTCGATTTAGCTTTGGGTGGCTGTGGTTGGGCTCTACTGGGAAATCTGCCATCTCCGGTGGCCAACTTTGCTTCCCCGCAGCACTTAACTCAATTCTGTAAGTACACATGCTCTACGCCGTCTCCGTATTCGCGCACGAAAAAGCGAACTCGGTTGTTGCGGTCAAGCGTCGGCCAAATAGCCGGAGCCAAGACGGGATTAGGTTTTACGGATCAGACAATTAGCCTTCTTGCAAACCAGCCTATCGCGAAGCAAGCCACAAGGCCACAAGGGCCACAAGTTACCGCTCAGAATCTTTAATTTTTTTTTAAAAAAAAAAAAAGAAATTTAACGTGGCCGATGATGACGAACAGGACGTTTGGGGTAGTTGCTTCCTCCGTTTCAAACATCTGTCGACATTACCTGGTGGGAGTTGGTGCAGGCCCCGCTGTACGCCCCGACCCTTGCCTAATTAGGTGAGCCGCAGCCGGACCCGCCGGCGGACCCGCAGCCTGGGCGTGTTGCCGTGAGTGCCGGTCCGTGGACTTGCTTAACCTGCACAGAAATCCATTATTTTAATCAAATTTGAAACAATAAATGCCGTGGTCATGCTTGGTCTATAGATATTTCCCTCCTTGGTCAATTGAAGTTGCGGAAACGTATCACAGCTGCATTTCGAACTGCAAATGCTTATCGCGACAACTTTCCGTGCTCCATAATTGCGTCGCCAAAACGCCGGTCTTCGTCCAACAATGCTTCTTCTTGCAGTCCTGTCATCCATCTCAGCCATTGCCCTGTCCACGGCACGGCCTACCGACACTCCTCCCGTCTCCGCCATCTGGGACGGGAAATGCTTCTATCCCGTGCCGGACCCAACGTTCGACCCGTCGACATTTAGCGGGACGTGGTACCGTGTCGCCGGCAACGCGGCTTCGTACCTCACGCCCGGCTGCAAGTGCATCACGGCCAAGTACGAGGTTAACGTGAGTTCAATCCGTTCAAGAACGAGAACAAGACCAAGCTCCCCCATCATGACTTCGCTTACCGACCGACGGAGCCGCAGGCCAATGGAGTAGTTGGCGTGGAGAACAGCTGCGAGCTAAACGGTCAGCCGAGGTCGGTCCAGGGGCTGGCGATCCCATCGCCGTGCACGTATGGGAAAAGCGGTGTCTTCAGGGTCGAGTTCCCGAACATGCATCGCGCCCCGATGGCGCGCAGCTGTCCCGGGCCGAATTATGTTGTGCAAGGTACCGTGCCTCCAAGCCGACTGCAGGGCTGCATCGATGCTGATAGTCGATTGTTCATCTCCCTGCTCCAGACTACACTCCTGATATTGCTGTGATTGGAGGCGCCAACTTTACCAACATTGGCATCCTTAGCCGAAAGCGCGATCTGGATAGTGCAACGATAGAAGCATGTTCTGTCTTTCTTTCCGTTCTCGAGATGAAAACTCTTGTGCTAATCGTGTCCAGGCTTGGATCAAGCGCGCTGCGTTCCTCGGTGCCGATCCGTCCCACATTGAAAAGGACGATCAGACGGGGTGCAAGTTCAACAACAAAGCTTCTTGAAGTGTTCACGGAAATGAATCAAGCTACTTACGTATATACGGAAACTTGTATCAGCTAAAACAACAGCTGCTCACTCCGTTGCCCTACTGACCCTCTTGTGAAAACACCATTATGAAATCCCATTCCATCTCACCCAAGCCGCCCTGACCAAGCCGCAACTCATGTCCGTCCAGGCCAACCTCCCACATATTCTCCCCTCGAGGCATGAGAAGACGGTACCCTCCATCCCGGCACGGCAGCAAATGGACGCGCTCCCAGCTGCGATGATTGCCGTACCAGACAACAATGTCGCCCCATCTATTGCGCCCGAGGTAGTTGCCCGTCACGCAGTTGCGGAATCCAAACCAGACATTCGTCCTGACGCAGTGCCAATGACAGCCTCTGTTCTCGCCCGACTCGCGCTCGACCACCAGCTTGCCATCTTGCACGGTCAGGTGGCTTGTACAGCCCGAGTGTTTCTGCGCTATGACGAATGTTTGGCCCTCCTGGGGAACTTGGCCGGGTTGCAGGAAGAACCTGGGCCCCTGGTCATCTGTATTCGTCGAAGGTGTGTCGATGCTGTAGATTGAGGACTCCATGTCGCTGGATTTGGCAAACGTCTGCACGAGGTGAGCTGTGAATACTCGATGATCGGGACGCGGTGACTCGAGGATATGCTTGTGTGTAAAAGCTGAAGGAGTGAGCTTACCATATTTTGCCCTATTTTCCAACGGATGTGAAGGTCGTGGTGAATAGATGGAATGTGTCCGTACGTGCTGATCGACAGGAGAGCTTCGTGTGATGCGATGCTTACAGTTTGTTTCCAGTGCACCAGTTCTGCGAGGGTCCTCTTCTGGCCGATGGAATATATTTCACTCTAGGAAGAAAAAATTGGCGGAACCCAATGAGGTGGCACGGTGCGATGAAATCACGGTACTTGTGTGATTGAGCAAACGGCCGCTTCTGTACGTTGACCAACACCTGTTTCATCTAATCTCTTAGAACAACCAACTACTTTCTCTAAAGGTAAGTAAAAGTAGGTAAAAGAAAGCAACATAACTGCAAAACTGGTCTTCTGTCCAAGAAAGCCAGCTTCGAAATCTGCCACCATGCAACCACCAGGCCATGATACGGTACTCTACAGTCCGCAGCGCCACTCCCTCCAACCACCAGTTGCATTCAATGTCTACTAGGTAGTTGGACGTACTCGGACGAAGTCCCAGCTGATCCCACCTTTCTCCTGGATAACCAATTGCTTGCCGTCATTGAAAGCTACCTGGAAGAGAACATAATTCAGAAGCATAAGAAGCTTGTAGTGGCGACCACCAGCCGGAAGGATATGGAGATACGCGTCCTTATCTTGCATAGTTTGGCTGACGACAATCCGGAGGGACCTTCCGAACCCCCGATACACCCCAGATTCGACCCCGAGAAACCTCCCAGTTACCATGTTGGCGAGCCTAAACCAGCCGTCCTTCATCTTACAAAGCCAGAGGCAAGCTCGGTTTTCCGGCTTGGTATCTATGAGATGGAGTTTGCCCATCTCAACGGTAAGCGCTTTCTGGGAGTCAGGCTCGATCAGCATGTATATACCCCCCTCTTCGAGCATGGCGCCGTGAGTCAGGTCAAATCCCCCTACCACGCGCCTCGTAGGGCTTGTTTCAGACGTCGTTGGGGTGGAAACCAAGCATGTGCTGCTGGAAGCCTGCTGTAAGTTGAGAACCAAAGAGTTAGTGCTTGCTCAGAAGCGGATTCCGTGGAGGCATAGGGAAGGTGGACCTACTGTGGGCGTAACGTTTCCAAGAGAATCGGCCATTTTAAGGTATCCCATGGCTTAACGGTTCTCTAGTCGTACGAGGATTGATACTCCGGAACAAACGAAAAGAGCATTTAACGTGGAGAAGCGCGGTTCAGCAGTCAAAGTAGAAAAGCTACCCCGGATGAGGCCACTCTGGATGCAGATTTACCAGCTTGAGAGAGGCTGGTGTCTGAGTTTCAAGGGCTGAGTGATTTGGTGAGCCAAGGGCAGTGAATACAGAGAAGCCAGATGGCAAACGGGCATGTTTGCCGTTTGTTGCTTCTTGGGTCCACATCTAGCTCTGGCAGCTGGCATTGTTCTAGTAATGCAGGCAAGAATGTTACTGAGCAAAGTTGTGCCGAAGGCGCAGCGTTGCGCCGGAAGGTGCTAGAGCGTGACGCCCAGCTTTGGTTTTTTGATAAGAGGTCTAAGATTCTAGGCTACTACAATCACTAGCTACATGTCGCTCAAGCTTGTACGCTAATTGGTGGTCTAGAGAGCATTATTTTGGTGTGATTAGCTAGGAAAAATGAGGCCGGCATGTACCTCAGGATGTGTGGTTGCTGTGGTGTTTAGTGTAGCAAGAAGGAGGTTGCCTCCTGCTAATAAGACCTGCCAGCTATAGGAATGAGTTCTTTTGCTTTCAACGTAGAGATGCAGGTAAGAGGTAGCTGCAATCTGTCAAGAATTAACGTAAATGTGTGGCACACGCAACTGGACTCCAACGCCAAACGGCCCTTTATTGTGTGTTTGCTCTTTCTAATGTCGAAGAATAAAACCTAGTGCTGACCACGCCCAACCTGATGCGTTCCTGTCTGCATTTTAACCAGCCTTATATCAATATACATCACTGCGTCGTAAAAGCCCTTATGGATATGTGTCAGGCGCAGGAACATGTCATCTCTCTCTCCGAAAACAATAAGAAGAAAAAAAGGGATCTGAGTAACCAATTCCTGTGGCTCCATGATTCATTTTGGCTCCACCTTAGTAAAAGACCACACAGATTCGTTCTCATAATCCGTAGATACCACCTCAATGCATCCATTATCGCCCGAGATCACCTGCGAGAGGGTCCGGTCTTCGCGAAGGGACATACGCTCCAGTTGCATTCCTCCAACTTACCATTTTCACGACAGCGTGACAAGATGATGCGTAAACACCTGACTCGGTTTTCGTATTCGAAGGATGATTAGGAAGGCAGTGCTTTTACTGTTGAAAGAAACGACCAGGCATCTCTTACTGTGCAAGTGGAAGGGAAGAGTCTGTGTTGCAGCGTGCTAATAGATGGAGGTATATAATAGGTCGGATGACCCGATGAATGTAACCTGATTGAATTACTACTGATTCTCTAGGTAAAAAGAAACTAGGGGGATTTCCTCTTGTAGCTAGCCTTTCATAGGTCTCCGTCTTATACGTTCACAGACCTCCTACTCTGCCCTAATCACCTGATTACAGTCAACAAAGCTTGTTGCCGCGCAACAGAGCTGCCTCTGTGCGTAGTCTGTGCTACGGTCAACAGTCTGGGACAAACGGGCACGCTCGCTGGTCAGTGTTGCGCCAGCTGCCTGACGGCTGTCAATTAATGTGTTTTACATTCCGCGTGGAAAGCAGTTGTCAGCTGAATGCAAGCTGCAATGATTTACCCGGGGAGCATGACACGACGCCAGACGGGAAGAGGACATTTGGACGTTTTCACTTTATACATTGACTTGAACAGGTATTGGATATTACAACGTCTTCACTTCTACCATTGCAACGAGGATTCACATAAATTAGTCTGCTCAGCCAATCCGCAGGCTGACTTCGAAAACAGAGCTCGAAGAAGCTACTGCAGGTACTCTGCAGAGGCAACATCACGACAGAACCTTGACGACCGAGCTTCGATGCGCAGAGACACAACCGGCAGAGCCTGCGAGACTTCGCATCTTCGTAACGGACAATGTGTGGTTCAAGGTCGTAGCATGCGTCCCGTATGCAACTATCCCGCTACGACAAATATACCATCAATCAGCGGCATAGCCGAGAGTCCAGGGATACAGAGCTTCTCTTCCCATGCTTGCCCAACAGCCATCTTCAACCGCAGTACCAACCTCTCGGGACCGACCCATCAAGGGATGCTTGTGTATCAGCTTGCGTGACAACGACGCATGGCTTTACTGACTGGCGCTTACAACACGAGGCATTCAGCCACACTGCCAGTCACGTCATCATAAAACGCCCCTATCAATTTCTGAATCACACCGTCAAGTATTTGCACCATGCCTCGCTCAAAAACGCCCAAATGCAAAGCCACAACCCATCTACATGACGCCCAAACAGCTGGGTCCCGGCCCATGTCCCAGCGTAGATCATAAAAGCGAGATATCCACCACAAGATAAACCAGCATAGATAGATACACAAGTTCGCCAAAAATGATATGCACAGCACGTAGCATCGTGACAGTCGTAAACAGCTAGCCGGTCGTATTCCCACCTTAAGCAACCTCCTCAACTGAAGAAACCTCCTGGGCTGGAGTCATCTCCTGAGCCGAAGCAACCTCAGATGCTTGGGCACCCTCCTGGGCCGGAGCAACCTCAGATGCTTGAGCAAAGAAGATCCTCGCAGGTACGTCATAATCGTTTGAAATGCTGTAATAATTCCCTATGCTTGTCATTAGCACTGGTGCACCCTATCAAACGACACATGTACAGCTTCACAAGGGAAGCAACTCACCTCTCGGCACAAACCACATCCCACCCGCAGTAATGCGGAACTGGACCTCGTTGATAGTCACCAAGACCTTCCCGTAGTGAACAAAGAACACCATGTGCATCCTGCGCGAGTTCTTGGGCCGCTTCTCCGAGTCCGGGGGTAGATCAACCACACCAGCACCCATAAACGGCAATGTGAGCATCTTGGCGAATCGAAATGTGGCCTCGGGAACTTCCTGCACCGGTAGCGCATCTGCCGAAATCGCAAGTCGATCTTGCGTCACGCGCACCTCTTCATCATCCCCAGGTAGATGAAACTCGTGCTCTGGCTCCCATAGGACTATTTCCCCCATGACGATACCTTCATCTACCTCCCAGTCTTCCAATTCTTCGTCTTCCAGCACTGCTTGGTGAATAGTTTGCTTCGCTTTCGTCCGCGTATTGCTTCGAGGCGCACGTGTAGACGGCGCTGCATCTGGCGCAAACCGAACAACATCCCTGACGCCATAATCCGAGTCCTCGTCCCTCAAATGCCCATTTCCCCACAACTCTGGCGCTCGGCTCGAGTGACGTCCTAGCTGGTGACGGTTCGTAGAAGTGCCCTCATTACGAAACGACACTAATCCTCTAGATCTCGGCATTGGCGGGGCACGTTGTATCTCCATGAATGACTCATCTCCTTCGCCTTCGTCTTTGATAGCTTTGGCTCCCGGTCTTGACGGCGGCCGTTCCGTTTTCCGAGGCCGCCCTCTACCGCGTTTGACTGGTTTTACCTCTTGTTTTGGAGCAACAAAAGGTTTCGGTTTCGAGATTGGCGGCGCTGCTGTCGATTCTCGTGCTGTTGAGGTTCCTGGTCTTAGCCGTTGGGGAACGTCGGTCCGTTGTTTCTTTGTGTCTCTTGGAGATTGGTCTTCTTGCGGCGCGTCGGCTTCAGGCAGCATCTCCGGCGATGACCGCCTCTTTCTGGCACCATGTATCGATTGCGTGAGCGGAGTCCTCCTCGAAGGTAGCACCGGTGATGACTTGTCCAGTGATGGCGGTTGCGCAGGTGACTGCTCATGTAACTCCTGGGGCGTTTCGGCGCCCCCAGCGGGCGGCAAATCATAATCTGGCTCACTTTCATAATGCCCCCCCGTGAAGTTATCGCTCCTCAAAGCATTAAACATCTCCATGGATTCGTTCACAAGGTCTGACACAGTTGGATCTCTGTCACCCGCTGCACCTTGTCCTTCGTCTGGTTCTTCATCCTGCTCGCGTAGCCTTTGCAAAGACCGCGGTGGAGATTTTGCGCCGTCTTTCGCGCTTTGCCCACTCAACCTCTTAGCTTTGTCGGATTTCCCTGTGAAGTCTAGTTTTCGAGTGACCGTAACGTCGTGGTCAGTCAACCCGCTCCGGGATGGCGATGACAGCTGGTCCAGATGCGGGTTCTTCTTGGCTGGGGAATTCAAGTGAGTTTTGATAGGGGACCGGCTTTTGGGTAATGGATAGGTTATGCTGTGACGGTTCTTAAGTAAGGTCTGCGGTCCGGGCCCATCACCTGGCAACTAACTGTCAGTATGTCCCTTCAAGACCTGTATACTGCTTTGGGGCGCATATAGCAGCAAGGGCCGAGCAAATTGTCAGCACTCACTAGACGCGATTTCCATCTCGCCGCTGCCCGCATCACCCGGGCTCTCATCCGCACTACCCGCAGGCTTGCCTTCGTGCGGGGAGAAGATGGAATCGAGAGGCTGCATGCCATGTTCGTCTCTTTCACCACGATCCCGTAAAACAATACCGGTTTTCCTAGACGGTGATCATCAGCCAATTGCATCCTTGAGGCTTGACACGACTCCCCGCGCTTGGCATGACATACCGACCACGGACTCCGAGCTGGTGAAATGCTTGCGGCTCAGGCCGCGGACGTTTGACGCTCCGCGCCATGGCGAGCAGCGCAGGTTGCTGACTGGTCGTATTCTGTACAGTAGAAAAATGGTCGAAAGGGCGAGTTCACGAGTTTTCGACCCGATCGCCTTGTTGAGCTTGCGGAAGTTGCACAACTTTCTGCAGCAGTCTTCGGCGACGCGCTTGTTGACCCGCATCGCCTAAGGAGACGTGTTTGACAATGGGGTGCGGCAGATTGCGGGAAGGTGGAGTCCGAAGCACAACGAGCATCCAGCTTGGGAAGGTGTGCACGGTGTGTGTGGGGGGGACAGACGCCTGTTCCTGTGGGCCGGCAGACGCGCCTCGCACCGCGTAAAGCACAACTCCAGCACAGCTCCAACTCGACATCACCAAAGCGTAAACGTCCCCATAAACACAAGAACTTCATCCCCCGTTACCATGCAGCCGCATCTACGGATCTCCGCATAATCCGCTGAAGCCACCACCAGGAAACCTCCACGACCAATTACCCCAAAAAACCAGTCACCATGGACGAAACCGACACCTCCACAGCCTCAACCTTCATTCCACCCTCAGTACATCGCTCCCCCCTCCTGAAAGGCGACTCATTCACGCACTACTCGCCCGTCCCGCCGGCCCTCCTCACGCCAGAAGCCCTCCCGCCCTGCTGCCTGGGCGTCGACGAAGCCGGCCGCGGCCCGGTGCTGGGCCCCATGGTCTACGGCGTCTTCTACCTCCCGCTCGACCAGTCGGACGCGCTGCTGCGCGAAACGCACCACTTCGACGACTCAAAGGTGCTCACGCCCGCGGTGCGCTCCGCCCTCATGGCCACGCTCTGCGCCGCCAAGACAGACCTCCACGACTCCTGCGGCTGGGCCACCACCGCCCTCTCGGCAAGGGACATCAGCGCCAACATGCTCAGGCCGCACCCGTACAACCTCAACGCGCAGGCCATGGACGCCACCATCGACCTCATACAGGGCGTCTTCGACCGCGGCGTCAACGTCCAGGAGATCTACGTCGACACCATCGGCCACCCGACCGTGTACCAGACCAAGCTCCAGCGTCGCTTCCCCACGGCCCGGGTCACCGTCGCCAAGAAGGCAGACAGCCTCTATCCATGCGTCAGTGCGGCGAGCGTGTGCGCCAAAGTGACGAGGGACGCCGCGCTGGAGGAGATGTACAAGGCCAGGGGGGGTGGTGACGAGGAGATGGAATGGGGCTCGGGTTATCCCTCTGACGCGCGGTGCGTGAACTGGATGAAGAGGAATATGCATCCTGTCTTTGGCTGGGGACCAGAATGCAGATTTAGTTGGGCCACGGCCAAGGATATGCTGGACGGGAAAGGGGACGCTGTGAAGGTGGACTGGCCGGCCAACGAGAGCGACGCCATGAGTTTGATGAATTACTTTGTAGGAAAGCAGGAGGATGAATTAGCAGCATGGTACGGCTCAGCGGTCGGCACAGAGGCTTTTTGAGCGGATAACATGCCGAGACTCATACCATTGCGAAGCACATCGAAAATTAATCCTCGTCAGAATCGCAACAGTGGGACAAGGGTAACCGTAGACATGAACATTATCTCGTATCCTACCATAACAGTCTTCTGCCCACCCCATTCAAAGCGCCAAATGACACCACCTAATATACAGTCAAAGCCTCAAATGTCGTCGAGGCCCTCCTCCGTAGAATTCCTCTTGCCTTGGCTGTCCAGTATATCCATGCTGATGCCCTCCTCAGTCGCAGGCACATTCAGCGCCCGCCTCGCCGTGTCCGAATTGGCGATAAACTCCCGCAGCTGGGCCTTTGCGATATCGACGCCCTGGTTCATGGCCGCATTGCTCATTTGCATCATTGGACCCAGCAGGTTCAGCGTGTAGGCGACGTAGGTGCCGCCTGCGAGCATGAGCAGGAAGATGAAGAGGAAGGGATTGCGCAAGACTAGGCATTGCCAGATCAGTCAATGTTGCTACATCATAAACGTCGGCAGTCGTAAACTTACCCATGAAGATCTCGTTCCACCCCAGCGCAATCAGCAGGCCGTAAAAGTACCATGGGATCTGAGCCACGGCCCCGATGGCGCTCCGCTTCGCTTCCACATAGACGCCATCGGCCGTCTTTTTGAACCGGACGACGAGGTCCTGGCGCTTGCTTTCGCTGAGCACAGTCATTTCCTCTTCGAGGCTTTTGCCCTCGGAGTCGTCCACGCCGCCGATGGGAGCCAGGTCCTCCTCATCCCCGACTTCCACCCCGGCCGGCTGTCCTCCAATGAAGCTCACGAGATCGGGGGGCGCATACGTCGTGGAGAGACGAAACCGCGACAGGAGCGGGATGAGCGTGAGGGTCGACTCTCGCGCTTTGGTGTAGATGCCCTCGATGTCGTCGGTAGGTCGCCATATCCGTGGAACGCCGGCCTCATCGTATCGGAACTTATCCTCAAAATTCTCCCGCAGCTTGAGAAGGATATTGCCCTCCATGACCTCTTCATCAATCTTCTCGCGCAGGCCGACCCAGCTCTTGCGACGCAGACGCCACATGCCAACCCCAGCCTCTTCGTCGCTAGCGTCGAAGCTCCTGGCGCGGTCCGCAAAACGACTTTCTGCTTCCTTGACGATGCCGGTGAAAACGTCCCATACACGATCCCAGAGATCCTTTTCGCTGGGCTTGTCGCCAGTCTCGGGGGCACCGGTCCCACCACGTCCCGATCCCAACTTGTTGAACTCAAGGCCAATGGCCTCACCGAGCCGGGACTTGACCCATCGCTCGACTCTCGTCGCCAGTCGTCGCATTTCCTCCTTGCGCAACTTTCCACTAACTTCGTCGAGCTCGGCCTCAAACAGCTGATATTGTGCGTTGAAGTTGGACCATGGCAGGTCTTGGATCGCCAGGCCCTGTGCCTCCGCTTTGAATATCTCCAGGGTCTTCTTTTTCTCATTCGCAACAATTTCGGCAAACTCATAAGCACCGCCAGCCTTCTGCCCAGCCTTGACTTTGTTGGTGACAGCTTCACTAAATGCCGATATACCAGCCTTGTGGGCGGCGGCCAATTGACCCATGTACAACGTCTTGAGTCTCGAGTCGACCTTAGCCTCCAATTCTTGCCTCTTGCGCGTATATACACCTTTGTGGTAGCGACTAGCCTGGGCCTCGAACGCGTTCAGCAGTTTCACGCGGGCTGCGCTGCCCACCCCACCGAGGTCTGGCAGTACAAGGATTTTTCCAAGCTTGGTCGCTTCGCCCTGCTGCTCCTCTAAGGGAGCCACTACGAGATCGAATGCCACCAAGACTTCGCGGGAGATTTCGTCACATCGGAACTGGGCCAACAGCTCTTGCTGTGTGGGCAGATCAAGGTCCTTGTTGTTCACAATTTGATCCCAGATGCCCTCGGCGTATACTGAAAACCCGTCTGCGGGGATTCGTCGATGATACTCGGGGAGAAACACGCCACCCTCTAGCTCGTGATCGCTTCCCTTGTTGCCCTTGTGACCAGCAACAAATCTCGTCCTTAGCTTCTGCACTTCGCTAACAAACTTGTCGCCCTGGAGAATCTTGTGGGGCAAGGCGGCGAACCCAAAGTCGAAGTAATCCTCGATGAGAGAATTCTCCAGACCCTGGGGCTTGGAGATGGTAGACCAGATTTTGGTCAAATCTTGTATCAAGGTCGTGCGCAAGTTGGACAAGGGTGTAGTTCCCAGGTGGTCTCGAATGACGAAGAAGAGGAGCGACCGAGGCGTCGACCTGTGAGATCAGTTAGCGGATTCGCCCACGTCGCATAGCTTGCGCAAGGCGCAGGATCTACACACTGTGAATCTTTCAGGAACAGCTGCAAGTTGACCTCGAAGACGGTCTTGAGCAAGCCCATGTTTGCACCTTGGTACAAGCCAACCTGGTGCTCCCATATATTGACAATCAGGACCTCACTCGTGGCCAGCGCAAACAGCGCGCTTTTCCTCTCAAAGTCCTGGTCCTCGCCACGTTCGCGACCATCGGTACCTTCAACATCCATGACGAGAATATTGTCCGCCATCTTTGTGGCAGCGCTCTCTTCGCACTTGTTCTTGGACATCCAGATGCCCTTGGTGGTCTGGCGTCTCTCGGTCTCGGACATGACCGAGAAAGCGGTACCGAAGAGGTTGTTCAAGAGCGTCGATTTGCCGGTAGACTGGGAGCCGAAGACGGAAATAAGATGATAGTTGAAGCCAGAGTCGGCAACGTGGGTGCTTTGAAGGTAATCATTGAGGTTATCGCTATTTGCAACCGCGCGCGCGTGCGCACATGTCAGCTTTGCAGGTCCCAGGGGGGCTGAGGGACAGGTTCAGCAGGTGTATATATATATCTAAAAAAAAAATGCATACTTGAATTCTTTTTCCTCGTCAATGACTTGGACGCCATGCTCGTAGCTTCCGCCACCAGGCCTGTCGCCCACGGCGGAGAAGTGGCCGTTCATGGTAGCTCGAGGGGGGGTGCAACGCAATGCAGAGCTCCAGGGGCTAGCAACATCAGATGCCGGCACACACACACACACGCACACAAACGTGGCTCGACCGAGGAGTGAGCGCACGGGAGTCTTGCACGGCGCTGCAGAGACTTGCTGTCGGGGAGAGGAGGAGAAAAAAGAATAAATCTAAATCAGCTCGTAATAAGAAGAAGCAAGAAAATAGATGCCAGCGCCACCAGGCTGAGAGCAATGGGACCGAGGGATTGGCGGCGGACACGGAAGAAAAATGAAGTGTCGAGTGGAAAGTATTTAGTAGATGGACGACCAGATGCCGAACCCTTGACCTTGCTTGATTGATCCTTGTGATTTCTTGCCATGCCCACCACCCGCCACCAGGCCCACGCGGAACCAGCCACATGTCACTATTGCGTATGCGCGTGTGTGTGTGTGTGTGTGTGTGTGTGTGTGTGTGCCGCATAAAGGGTAACAGCCCCACCAATCTATACCATACGGTACACTGCGGTTCATCAACTCCGGGGAAGGTGCAGCCACCCGGGCGTCAAAATAGTCCAAGCTTTCTGCACTAAAGACGGAGCAGACCGCGACTCGGATTAAATTGACCACCCTTGGCAGACAACTAAATCAAGGTCATGGCGGGGAGGCCATCAACACCTTCAACCCAAGTCGCCACGAGCTTCAGTCACCAGCACCCAAGTCACGCCGCACAGCAATACCAGCTCCATCGTGCCAAACACCATGTTAATTCAAGAATCCCACGCCGACGTTTCGACCTCTGCCAACGGCAAGTCCAGCACAATGCGTGCGTAAAACCCCCAATCCATCACAGGGCAAGCGCTCACCCATCTCCATCCAGGCATCTTCCTCTTCCACCCTACCATACCAGGATATCCCAAAGCGTAGGCTTCTCCATTCACCTCGATGGGCAAGCCCTTCCAGTTAAGTGTCGCATCAAAATAATGTAACATGTCTAATGAGTACGAACGTAGTCGCTTCCCTGGTGTGTGCGTGTTCAGTGAAATCTACCAAGGTAACGCCATTCACCTAGAAAAGCTACAGATTCGCCAGTCTCTACTTCAAGTATTCATTCGTTCACAATTGCAGTAACCGGCCCAGTCACCCGCTTCGCTCGTCAAATCGCCGGCCATGGCTTCATCGTCGCCGCCCCATCCTCATACCACGACTTTGTCGGCCCCGAGCCACTAAACTACGACGCGGCAGACACAGATCGCGGGAACAAATTCAAGATCGAGAAGGCAACATGTCTCCCATTTCCAAACCAGATCAAGTGCAGTTGACACCCTAACAAACATGATAAGACTCTTGAATCCTACGACGCCGACTCCCGCGCAACCGTCGACTACCTCCTCTCCCTGTCCACATGCACAGGCCGCATTGGCGCAACAGGGATGTGTCTAGGCGGCCATCTAGCCGTCCGAGCCGCAGTACGCTTAAAACCTCCTACTACAACGTGACGCGTAAAATGATCAAGTTTGTTCTTACAAGCATAGCTTGACCCTCGCGTTTCCGCAACAGTGGCCTACTTCGCAACGGACGTACACTCTCGCACGCTCGGCCCGTACACTGCCGCCAACTCATCGCCCTCCGCACCACCCTCCTCGAACCACACCCTCGACCTATTCCACAGGCTCAAGGGCGAAGTGTCACTCCTGTTCGGCATTAAAGACACCCATGTTCCCGACCAGGGGCGCGACCTCATCCGCCAGAAGCTTCGTGACGCAGGCGTCGTGTTTAGCTTCCACGAGTTCGCCTGGGCACAGCACGCCTTCATACGGGACGAGCTGAGCAAGGGACGGTACGATCCCGCCATTACAAAGGCTTGTTTTGAGGTCCTGCTAGAGCTGTTCGGTCGGGTGTTGAAGACGGATTTAGGAGAGCCCCAGAACAAACCAGCTGAGCCGGAGCATGTATGTTGATTGTGAAGAGTAGTCCTGGGTAAAGTTGATTTAATTTGAGGTGACGCATCGAGCTGAATCAAGTAGTTTATATGTCAACAATGAATTTTTCTCCCCAAATTAGTGCCAAGCACTGCATGAGGTAACCATGTTAAACACCGTATGCCTAGTCTGTGCACTGACAAGAGAACCATAAAAAAAAAACGTACAAGAACCATAATAAAGCAGACAGAATCCAGGTCCGAGACGAACCTCATGCTCATAAATCTACTTAATTTAAAAGTAAAGCATCGAGCATAAGTCACGCCTTTACATAGAAACGTAGCATAGAACAGATGCCTAAAATGGCTACTATTAAAAATGCCTCGAGCATGCTTAAATCGCTACTATAAAAGTGACCCATCGAAGAGCATATAAGTAGCTTTACATGAAATATGGCAATGAAACCGATAGATGCGCATAAAATTGTTACTTAATTTCAAAAGAACGCAGTAAGTATAAACCAGGATCGCCTTATATATTAGCATAACACGCAACCGCTGCTTCAAGTCGCTACTTATTTAGTATCGCATCGAGCACAAGTCAAAGCTTTTGCATATTAACATGGCACGCAACCGTTGCTTAAAGTCGCTACTTAGATACTATCGCATCGAGCACAAGTCAAGTCTTTACATAGACATGTCATAAAACAGACGCTTAGAATCGCTACAATCAATGTGACTCGAGCATGAACCAGCTTACACGGACAAGGCATGACAGATGAGTCACTTCAGAAGCAAGATGCGGTTCAAGCAGTGCACCAGCAAGCCAATCCATACAGCATGCGCACCCAGGCTGCACTAAAAGCCATCCGAATGAAACCGATTCTATTGTCACTGCTGCTTACTATGTTCCACAAAGTGGGTAATGTCCTTTTTGCTTCCGCTCCATAATCGTCAATACTTTTGAGTTTTTTTTTTAAAAAAAAAGAATTAATGCTGTCTTGGGGAAGGGCCGCGTGAGAGATCTCGATGCAATTGGCTACCGTCCTGCCTCCTTTGCGATGCCGATGGGTGAAGTCCTTCTTCGTCCTCTTCCTGTACCGTAGCCTCATGGTGGCTGCCTCGGTTGAAGCTGTAAAACCGCTGAGGTGGTCCCGTTTGAGCTTCTTCGTCGAAACTGGCCTTGCGAGGGTTATAGACGGAAAGCGGGGAACCGGCGGCATCGGTGGGACTGAGAGTATTATGTAGTCCGTCGCCCGCTTTCCTGCGACCAAGCTGGCTCTCCTTCTTCATAAGCTCGCTTCGGGCCGCTCCCATGTCCTTCGAGCGACGGCGGTCTTCCAGGGGTGAATGGCTGGTGAAGGATCGGTCATCACGGATATCCCAGTTGCTGGCAGTGTCGAGCGCTAGTGACCGGGCGTTCAGCTCGGCGGCAGCGTGCAGTTCGGCAGCCAAAGTCTCCTCTTCGCTCAGCTTGGGTTGTACAGGCACCATGCGAGCAGCATCTGCTGCCTTCGCCGCGGCTTCGCGGCTCTTTGCTGCCCACTCATCCGTTACAGAAACCGAATACTTCGGGTTGGTCGGCGCGCCCAATTCCTCGACGCCACCTCCAGGAGGGTGGATGGGAATTCTCTTCAGGGCATGAGCCAAGGCACACATGAACTTGGTGCGACGAGTAGCCCGGACGACATCATTGTGCCAATTAGACTTGTGCTTAATGTTGAGATTGAGCGTGAGCTTGTCCAGATCGTTGACGCTGCTGACTTGGACGGCGAAATCGGGCTGGAAATCGCGGGAGTTGTCGGGATGTGTGACAAACTTCTCCATCTCAGTACGAAGTATCTCAATGTCCTCGAATGATGTGTCATACGACACATCGACTGTGATAGCCTCCGTCATGGCCTTGCTTCGAGTCACATTATCGATCCAAAGATTATTTAGAACAATGTTGGGCACCTGCAGTCACTGTTTAGCTTGTCTTGGGCCTTTAATACATGGTTCTCGGTTCACCGATGTCATGTCATACCTGTGTGACCTTGTTTTGCGCCGTCTTGGTGAAAACGGTGTACAGCAACGAGATCCTGTCAACGATCATCGCCGAACCATTGATTTCACAGCGATCACCGACGTCATATGGATGTTTGACGAAGAGGAAAATGCAGGAACCCAGAAATTCCTGGGTAGTGACGGCAAAAACGAAGGACAAAGAAAGAAGGGCTGTGCCGGCAGTCGCCACAGTGGTCAGGAAACTGCTGTGGAAGAAGAATACTTTGCGCGATATTAGCAGAGCTCTCGAGTTTTCAAGTTCCACTGTCTCATGGTCAGTTAGCTTAAGGGACACTTACAAAAGATGAAAATAGTAATCAGTACCACAACAAAAAGTAGGACCTTGTCGAAAACACGGAGAGCTTGTCCGATATCCTTCATGCCTTCGCCAATGGCTTTGCGCTCGTGGCCAATCTCGACGACTTTGCGTACCATCTCATCAAGACTGATATCACCGTTCAAGTCGGAATCTATCATATTAAAAGCTTCTTCCGCTTCCGCCTTGTACGCAGGACCGAGGACCTCTTCGAAATCCTCCAGGTAGAGCGCATCCTTGCCCTCTAGGACGAAAGACATCCAGATACGCCTGCCCAGGGCCTCAGAAGGCAGCTTCTTCTCCAGAGCCTCGAGCACAATGGAGTGGGCCGAGTTGGGGTTGAATACTTGTTTGCCGGTAATTTCATGAGCCACATGGCCAACAACAGACGTAACCTTGTCTCCGAAACGCCCGACGTCACCAATAATCTTCATAGGTGTAGCGGAGCCGTGACCGCCTAGGAGCTTCTTCTTCTTTGACCGCAGCATCATCTCGATGCTATCGTTAATGACGTAGTCCTCGTCCGAGAACTCGGGGCAGTACATGGGGAACAACGCTCGGGACGCATCGTACAGAAGTCCAAGTAAGTAGATCTCACGTTTGGACTCCTTGATCCTGTTGGCAAAAGAGCGTTGGTGGTAAGAAACACCGATGAGTTGAACGAGTGCCTTTTCCGCCAACAGCACAGCGGAAGACACAAAGACAGCGCCCAAGGTTTTCTGCATTATATCAGTCCACTGGACACCAATTGAAAGAGCCCCTTTAAAGAGTTCGTTAAAGGTGATAAAGGTAGCAAGTGCCCAGAAGAAGAGCGAGAGAGTGATATTCAGGTTCGTCAAAACCGTAGCATACTTGCGCACACCTGTACTGACAACACCAGAGACGAAGACGAAGACTTTGGGCAGTAGCCATGCCACGATCTTTCCAGCCCAAAGTGTCAGCCAGGTGATTTCAATCCAAAGTAAGAGGCTGTAAACTGAAGGCCCATCCTTGATGATGAGTTTTTCGTTGGAGTCCTTGACTGTCGCATTGCCAACAGTTGGATATTCTTTCATCTCTAGTGCAGCAAGTATGATGACGGGGATCGCAAGAATGATGGCAACAGGGACAATGTAGACTGCGTATCGCGTAACGACTGAGAAGCCAACAATCTTGGCGTACAGTCTTCCGAGGGCATTCACGCTCACTTCATCGGAGTTGCCCGTGTTGTTTCGGCCGAGCTTATCGTCTTGTCTCCGTCGACGGCCAGCATGCCGATGCTTCAGCTCAGAGTCTCCCTTCTCGTCCCCATTTTGCGAGCTGGAATCGTACGAGTTTGAGGTTTCTGGGTTCATCTTGCGAGCGCCGGTTGTGGAAGCATTGCTTCTGACGGTTGTCAGAGGGATGCCGGGTTCGTTCATGTCTGCATCTGACCTGGTCCCCAATGGAACAAAGCCAGAATGACGTGAGGCCAGAGAGCTATGCCGGTTTGGCAATGTCATTAGGTCGAAAGCAAGCGGAATAAAGCAAGATTGTCCCGATCACGTTTGTCGAGGCGATTCCCCCGCGGCGATTGCTTCGAGCCGAACGACAGGGGAGACGCAGACGGATATCGGGGTAGGCGTTTCGGCGTATGGGGAAGTTCGGAGCGTAGATCTAGGGACCTGCGCACGAGTACGTGCGGGATAGTCGTGTGATAGGATTCGTTGGAATCATGAATTCTCCCGTAGCAAAGTTGAAGTGGGAGGAAAGATGTGAGATGAATGCGCCTCGTTAAAGAATGCAACAAGCGAGAGAAACTGCCACGGCGAGGTGGCCTGGTCCCCAATCCGACGCGTAGCCAAATGAAGTCCTGCTTCAAGACGACTGTAAAAGGGCACTCTAGTTGAGGCCCGCCGCCGTTTGGAAATGACCGTTGGAGTCGTTGATCGTATGTGCGACCGCTGGTCAGGATATGGGGGAACAAGAAAAGACGAATTTGAAAAAATACGGCACACCTAGGAAAGAAAACATGTAGATAATGAGAGTATTATGGGGCAGAAAATCAGAGAGTAGGATAAGAAGAAAAACTAAAAATAAAAATAAAAATAAAAATAAAAAGGAGGCTCAATGCAGAAAGGGGAGAAGGGGAAAGAATAGCAATTGACGCTAAAGGGGGTTGAAGTGCCGAGATGGAAATGCTAAGCGGGTTCCTGATCCTGGCCCGGCCTGCATGTATGCGACTGGTGTGGTGGAGAAGGAAGTGTGAAACTGCAAGTCTGTAGGCCATGCCACCTCTTCCGAATGTGACAATCTTGCCGTGCCTGTTGATTAGCATTAGGAATGAGCTGGTGGCTCACCCGTCGCATATACACGTGCCGTATGAACCGAGTCGCATCTCTCTCTCTC
>JFZS01000248.1:0-37207 GCA_000709145.1 Balansia obtecta B249 | reverse complement strand
CACCCGGCGCTTTCGGACCGACCGCAGGCATAAAAAGTCATGCTACACCAATGAGTGCCGTCACCGCGCGTGGCCTCACCCGAGCCACCTGTCTACGGCGCTACGCATCAACCTCATCCAAACCGGCTCTCAAGGTTCTCAAGCCAACGCCCAATCAGGCCATACAAGCCGTAGGTCTCCCTGAGCGAGATCCACCGCCCCCATCCAGTTAAGGGAAAAAAAAAAAAAAAAAATAGTGCTCACTAAGATGTTCTCAAAGCGTCGTCGCTCGCAAACCGCCTCCTCAGTCCACCAGTTCGGCGTCCGCCCCGAGCCCCCAGCATGACACGCTCCAGAGCCTCTGGCGCCGCTCCTGGCTGCCTCTCTCCGGCGCCGCCCTCGCCGCCGGCTTCCTAGGCTTCTACATCGTCGGCACCGCGACCGCGTCCCTCAAGCAGTGCCCGTGCTCCGCCCCCGAACATGGTGTCCCGACCGGCCGCCCGCCTGCCCTGACGGGCGCCAACGCTGAGCACTTCGACAGGGAACTCGACCTGCCGGAGTGGTGGATGGGCATCAAGAAGCTCCGCAAACGACTGGCCGGCCGCGCAAGCGGCGACGTCCTCGAACTGGCCGTCGGAACAGGCCGCAACCTCCCGTACTACAACTGGGACGGCATAGCTCCGGCGCACGACAACCGCCCGGCCGCGAAGCACCGCCCTCCCACAACCGGGATCACGTCCTTCACGGGCCTCGACATATCGATCGACATGCTGGACGTGGCGCGCAAACGACTCCTCGAGACCGTGGCCCCCGTGAAAGACGCCGACTCTATCGTCACAAAGGCCGCCGTGGCAGACAACGCGGGCGGGCAACGATCCTGGCTGAGCGACCGACTGCGGCTCGTCGAGTCGGATGCGCATCGCAAGCTGCCGCTCGCCGCGGGGAAAAAACCATACGACACCATCATACAGACGTTTGGACTCTGCTCCGTGTCGGATCCCGTCGCCGTGCTGTGTAACTTGGCGTCAGCCGTGAAGCCTGACACGGGTCGGATTCTCCTCCTTGAGCACGGCAAAGGCTGGTACGGCCTCGTGAACGGCCTGCTGGACCGGAACGCCGGGAAGCATTTCGAAAAGTACGGGTGCTGGTGGAACAGGGACATTGAGGCGCTCGTGGACGAGGCCGTGCAGAGGACTCCGGGGCTGGAGATTGTCAGGCTGCAGCGCCCGAACATGTTGCAAATGGGCACCTTGGTCTTGGTCGAGCTGCGGATGAAGGGCGGAGCAGATTGTGCACGGCAGACATAGGCGAGACTGAACGGCTGACTTGGGTTCCGCGGGAGTCCGTGGTCCATGGTTAAGCCCTATGGAATGCTTAAGCTGGGTAGGAAAGTCGAAACATGTATTAATAGTAAATAACGATGTAATCATAGACAAAGGACAGTCAGCACAAGAAGCACTGCACACTATAATATGTTCAACAGTGCTACACAAGGTACACTAATCACTCATTATACAGACAAGTCCTACAATGCCTAAACTAGTTCAAAAGGTTAAGCATGTAAACAGTAAATCATATGTAAAAAGACACAACAGTAGCATAACAAGCAATGCATACGTAAAATGTTCAACAGTACTACACAAGGTACGCTAATATATGTAGACAAGTCCTACATGCCGAAACCAGATCAAAGGTAAAACATGTTACACAAATCATGCAAGACGGATGAAAGGACAGTCAGCACGAGAAGCAACAGGTAGCGAGGCAGTCGAGACTTCCACGTGCATCCCTCATCATAAGCAAGTCTCCTTTTTGTTCAGACATCTATTCTAGAAAAGTGGATTATCCTTCGTCTGCTCGTACATCGTGCGAAATAGAAGACAGAAAAAAAAAATAAAAAGACACAGAATGTCATCTATATATACAGACATGTCTACATAAAGCCACGCGTTTCTTTTTAGAATACATTAGAAGTAGAAGAAAAAAAAAAGAAACAAGAGATAACCAACGTAAAGCAGAGATATACAGCGAAAAATCCAATCACAGCGGCCATGCTCATTTTGTATTGCCGGCTTTTCTCTCCAAACTCCATGCGCCTTTCGTAATTGTGTATACGGATAAAAAAGCAGGGGATATCAGAGGGTGTGTCCCAAGAACGATATTAAGAGTGGAGAAACGTTGGCCGTCAATAGGTGTCGAGTAGGCAGTCCAGCTCGTCAATTTCGATGCTCTCAGCAGTTCTGTCCCATTCAAAGAGTTTGTTCAACTTCAGCCAGCTGTCAGCCTCATCCTCTTTGCGCACGCCCGACATGGTGCTGGGCCGCATGGCTGGACTGCCCAAAAGCGTGGCGGACGGTAACGCACGATCGCCGAACCAAAACTCATCACGATAACCATATTCCAAAGTAGAGTTGCGTTCGATGATCTCGGGTGTCGCAATGTTGTTATGTGTCAGTTTACGTTTCTGCAATACGTCGGCGGTTTGGGTGAACTCGCGCTCATCCGTCTCGAGAGGCGGGGAATTCCGTCGCGAATCGCGACCATGTCTCACGCGAATCCCGCGAGACTTGAAAGACCCCATAGGTGGCGTCATGGGCATCTCCGCGTCTTCGATATCGTCAAGGTCCGGTGAAGAAAGATCCACCTCGGGAGAAGGACTAAGTTCGCGCCGACGGGCGTCGACATCGTCTGATACAGAATCGTCGGTAAGAGAGACGGAAGGGGTGACGATGGCAGTGTGACGTATAGGCTGGGAGATGTTGGAGTCTGGAAGTGGCTGTCGAGGGCAAGTAGTGAGGAAGAAGTAAGTGCGCCGTGGGTGGACTGGCTCGAGTTCCTTGGCCAAGGGGCATGGCGCAAGGACACTCCAACAAGAGCGCTTCATGTATGTAGTCAGACGAGAGGAGACAATGGCGCATGGGTTGGCGGACCTAGAGCATCACATTTGGATTAGTAAGTAGACCGGCCAGGGCGCATCACACGGGCGAGACTCACTGTTGTACTGAAGCAAGTTTCTGAAAAAGGACAGTAGCCAACTCTTTAATCAGATGGGGTCTGTTGGCGGTAGACTGCAGCTGTAGAATTGACGCCTCAACAATATCATCGTTGATTCCGTCGAGGTCGATTTTGCGCATCACCTTGGCATCCGACATGTCAATACCAGTAGCTGGCGTTGGCGAAGGGGGCGGAGACCGGTCGACGATGATGTCGTTGGGACCAGAAGTGCATCCGTGCGATCGCTTCAGTCGTTTGGAAGGATGTGACTCCATGGCGTCGACGGTCGATTCTGAAGGTTGCGCGGATGTAGTTGGCGAGGATGAAGTAAAAATAGTAGAAGAAGAAATGGCGGCAGCAGAAGAAGAAGAAGAAGAAGAAGAAGACGACGACGACAACGACAACGATGATGGTGATGATGATGATGATGAAGTTGACGATGATGCTGATGACGACGACGACGGCCGTCTCGTAGCTTTGTTCGAAGCGGCAGCACGAGCAGCGTGCGTGACGGGAATATGGATGCCTAAGCTGGGCAGGGACAACGACTTGCGGCGCGTATTATATGGCATTTTGAAAACTGATCCCTTGCGCAAGAAGAGCAAGATGGACAGCAAGCAGGCGCACAAAATTATTCTTGGGTTGTGTTCCTGGTCGGAAGTATTGGTTGGTACAGCAAGCAGTACGAATCTCGCTAGGTGAAGGGGTGCGATGATGTCAAGTTGGAAAACGTCGTTGATGAATATGGAGTCAAACGCAAAAGGCTGGAGCAACGGTCAGGGGCTCGGATGGACGAAGGCAACAACAAAATAAATCGGGATCGGGGCTGCCAGGTCGCAAGGTGAGAAACAAGAATGAAAAGGTGAGGAGGCGTAGACAAAATCACACTGGCCGGCCAGAACGGGGGAGGGGAAGGGATGGGATGGAGGATGGAGATGGAGGATGGAGGGTTGGAGGATGGAGGCCGGATGGATCAGGGACGGAGGCACTGAGAGAGACGCTAAGAGAGACGCTGAGAGAGACGCTGAGAGAGACGCTGAGAGTCCGCTGAGAGACACTGGATGGCTCGGGCGATTTCAGATTTTAAGCAGCAGCATGAGCTCCCGATTAATTTTTTTCTCTCCTCTTGCTATTGGCCGGCAGCTGACTGCAAGCTTGCCTGAGTGGGCCCGCTAGTGTGGGTGGGCAGGACAATCCCTGATTGTAGCCAAGATCGGGGCTTGGTCCACCAATGGAGCAGCATGGTCTGGAAGGCTGGACCCACTGTTTAGTCGGCTGCATTCCACTCAGGACCCTGCCTGCCTACCTGCTACCTGCTACCTGCTACCTGCTACCTGCTACCTGCTACCTGCTACCTGCTACCTGCTACCTGCCTACCTGCCTACCTGCCTACCTGCCTACCTGCCTACCTGCCTGTTTGTAGCTTCACATCCGTGGCTTTGGCTGCGACTTTCATCACTGTTACGGTTTGCATGTAGATTAAAGTACCCCATGAGCCACCCGCCAGCCTCCATGGTCAGTTAAACTGCCTCCGAGGCCCGCTCATTCGTGACCCACAGTGAAAAAGGGGGTGGTGTTGAGACCTACCTAGGTACCTAGGTACCTTTGCGCGCGCCACCCGCCACCCAATTTTGGGGAGTTAACTCTGGATGAGATTTGCACGCAACAATAGGGCCGGGTTGATGGGTTGGTCTGTCAACGTCAGTTGACGTCTGTTTTGCACGTATTGATTTTATTGTTATTGTCTATCATCACTTGGCATTTGGCTTTCTCTGGCTGCTGACAAGGCATGATGGGCGGCGACGGGGCGACGGGGCAACGAGGCGACGACAGAGAGACCAAGGACAAAACAATTTTCCTTGGTACTCCGTATTTACTCCGTTATAATATAATACATTTATTTATACTCGCCAACACCGCGGGTAATGCGTCAATTGCAGATGTGAGCAGCTGCTGGCATCTCAATTAGACTTCGGAGCCTCTTCCGCCCAATCTCCATGCCGTCATCGCCCAACGACAGAAGACGATGGCTCGTATCAGCCCCCGTGCTTTCAGGTCATCTGTCGGTTCATGTGTTGTGTCGGTGAGAAGGGGTCTGGAAAGAGGCTGCTTAGCAAATCACGGCAGGATGACTGCTTGTCGTATTTCCTAACTCCTCACTCCGTTCGAGACGGTAAGACTGCACCCCACCAGAAGCATGGCGTACACCAAGACAAGACAAGTGCCATAACGACAATGTCAGCTTCAAGCTGATTAACGGCATCATCAGAGCTTGAGGGGGCGCGGGATGCACGGAAAGGGCGCATTCTAGGTGTTGAGGAGGGAAGCTCTGCGGCCAATCCATCAATCGTCGTGTAATGTTTGTTTTTGCCGAGGTTCACTTGTCCAGGTGTGCTCTAGCACAAGGAGCCCAGAGGGAATTGTTGCATCACCCTTGTAACTGCATATTGATCAGGACTTAAAAAAAAAAGTAAAGAGGCAAAGAAGGTCAAATCTCACTCACTGACCGCCCAAGAGGACCACAGCAAAGACGGTCAGAGCCCACCTCATCTGGCACCTGGAATGGCCCCTGCATTGACTGATCAGCAAGGGGGTGCGGAGCCAACAAGGAAGGAGCCTCCAAGATGTACTCCCCGCATCAGCCAGCCTCTTTTAGGATGTCTTTTTTTATTATTTTTATTATTTTTATTTAATTATTTTTATTTTTTCTACATCGAAATACAATAGTACAATTTCAGATACCGAGAAAAGTGCCTCTACGTTGATCTCATCGTCCCGTCCCATCGTCTACAGAGTCTTGTTGCGGGATTCCTGTGCACCCCTCGCACCTCGCACCTCGCACCTCGCACCTCGTCATCTCTCGCCAATCTCAGTGCCGCCCTGCAGGCCCTGCCTTGACAGACCCCTCTCTTCAAACTCGTCCGTTCTGTGCCCAAGTACCAAAGTACCCAATGTACTCCGCAGCACCGAGTCGTGACGACACTATGACCTCTCCCGTCCACACACACGCCCCCTCCCTCCTTTTTTTATTCAACAAAAAGCCTCATATATATGATCTTCCTCCGCAGGCTGTCACACTGTCATACCGTATGCACAGGTAGTCGAAACGCAGAACAGACGGACGGGCCATGTACCCGCACAGAAACGTAGAAAATGATTGCTTGGCAAAGCGGCCAGCCATGGACCCCAGACCAGCCTCTAACAGCCGGCGCAAAAAAAAGAAAAAAGAAAAAGCAAAAAAAAGTCAATTAAGTAAAAAGGGTCTAGGCGAGAAGTGGGGCGGACCCATCACGCCAGGCTCTACCTCATTTGTCCCTACGGCATTTCTCGAGGCGATATGTAGGGATTGGACTTGTTTATTTACTTTATTTCTAGCCCCATGTTTCTTGTCTCCTTTTTTCAACTCCACCTCGTTAATCTGCCAACCAAGCTCAGAAACCAACGCTCCATCTGAACCAAGACAGCCCCCATCCATCGAGTTCCAAGCCGTCGAAGAATCTCATTTTTTTCCCCCAAAGTCCCTACGGTTTCCCCCGTGCCCTGCCAAGTCTCATCGCCAGGAGCAACGGCATAAACTCACCCATTGCTTACACCTTACGGCCACTGAATAGAATCTAGAATCTACTGTACATTGGTCGTCATCCAAACGTGACCCAACTCGCCGTCAAACTGTGACCCGAGCCCAGGCCCATTCCTGCGGTCCAGATCCATTGCCTATCCATCTATCCATCTAGCTCTGCCGTCCAAGTCAACGCAGATACGTCTGTCTGTACAGAAGTACACCATTTGCATAGCACACATGCATGGGTGAAGCTAGCCACTTGCTGCTGCACTTAATTGACTGCTGTATTGACAAAATGTAAACAAGCCCACACTATGTCCGCTTTCTTTCCTCACTCGCACCCTCACCAACCGTTGATACAGCCTTCCCCCCCCCCCCCAAGAAAAAAAGAGAAAAGAGGAAGATCAAAGAAGAGAATAAAAGACAAATGCTTTTCACGGCAGCCAACTCCCGCACCACATGCTGTGCTTTTTCTTGACCAAAAAAAGAAAAAATCAGAATCAATACGCCGTGACATTTGCCCCCTTTTTTGTACCACATCGTAACAGGCAGTTATCTATCGAACATTAATACAGGTAGTACAGCGCGGTCCTCGTCCATATGCCCGCGCACTTATATCCGTGTCTGCATCTGCAACAGCATCAGTTTCTATGTCGCCGCGTCCGT
This sequence comes from Balansia obtecta B249, assembly GCA_000709145.1. Classification (NCBI taxonomy): domain Eukaryota; kingdom Fungi; phylum Ascomycota; class Sordariomycetes; order Hypocreales; family Clavicipitaceae; genus Balansia; species Balansia obtecta. Next base: position 30,006 of record JFZS01000248.1, on the reverse strand, counting down.
CTGGTCGTCATCGTCCGATTGCCGTCTGTCGTTTCCCTCAAAACTAAAACCCGGCCCGTGTCGCAGACATCGTGGGACGTCACATCTATTCCTTGTCGTCTTCTCTTCTTGTAGCATTATCTGAGGCACAGACATAAATCCAGCTGTCAGCTTCTCCATATTGGTCAACGTTTTGTTGCCGCCGTTCTGAGCCATGATAATTTCAACCCAGTGGCAGACAGGTACTATTCTTGCGATTCTCTGCCCACCGTCGATGCATGCCCCGTGAGGGATGGTACTCATGACCGCTGAAGCACAGCAGCGAATCTCTCTGCAAGCTGTCCCTCATGCTGTTAGAACCATGTCTTTTTTTTTTTTTTTTTTAAAAAAAAAGCAGATATCCGAAAACTTACCTCTGGTGTAGCCTTGACAAAGGGCAGTTGGAAGAAACCGTACTTCTCGTTCTTGACGAGTTCAATAACCGTCAACATCAGACCCCATGGCTGTGGCCAATATCCGAACAGGCGCTCGAAACAGACTCGGGTCATCTGCTGCCGGATATCCATCTCCTCGGGATCATTGAGATCCTTTCCGAATGTATAGAGAATGAACTGACCACAGAATTCTGTGAGGCCGCTGGGGAAACGCAATTGGTTGGCCAAGCTGACAATGAGATAATAGCGAGCTTCTGGTGCCAGCTCATGGATGAGAAACGACAAAGTCGACACCTCGGGCTCATGGCCCGTAAGATTCATGGGTGACTGGCTCAATCGCTCAGCGGCGATGTGGCTAATGTACGTCGTCACGGCGCCGATGACTCTGCAATTAGCTGCCATAGGAACATGTCCATACCCAGTCTGACTCGGCTTGCTTTGCGTCATAACATGTGCCATCTGAGCAATAGTGTCTTCCGATGGCCCGTTTTGGACTGTCTGTTCAACCAAGTTGAGTAGTCCGACATCTCGTAGAATGCTCTTTGCTTCCTCAATGAGGCTAGGATGGATCTTAGACTCCCCTTTGCCATCTGGCGACTGGATGAATCCTTGTTGAGGATTCGCAGCAACCACTGAGTGTATCAACTGCGCGCAATGAGGCAAAATACTCGAGCAAATTGTCAGCTGATTGCCTGCTATGAAATCGGGGAAGTCATGCTGCAGACATAGCAGAAGCTTGTGCGTGGCCCGATACAGCTCTTTGGTAACAAGAGCCACTTCTATGGCCTTGAGTTGTTCGCTCAAAAAGTCGAGAAGCTGCGTCAACAATCTCAAGTAGGCAGACCATCCAGCATTGTCTGGCATCTGCAACATTGAAGGCATAAATGCTCGATGGTGGATGAGGCTAATCCAGGCAAATGAGAAGCCAGGCAGATGCTGTGGCCCCAGAGCGTCGAGCCTTGCAGCAATTGTCAATAGCAAGCTGCGTTGCTCCTCCTCAGAGATATCTCCGCAGTTTAAGAGCAACTCGTGCATCATCATGGATAGCAAACGAAGGAAAACCCGGCTGTTGGCGTTCTCCCCTCTCTTCGTAAAGTGATGATTGATGATCAACGTTATGAGAACCAATACAGAATCTAGCAATGAAGTCCGAGAAATAGAGGCGTCATCCTGAACCTGGATCAATACCCTGACGAGCTTGGCAACGCCATCAATCAAAAAATAAGGATCTCCGCTGCTGCCTGAAATCAGCATATGTTCGAAACGATCCACCGACAAGTCAATTGCGGCCCGAACGAAAATAAAGAGATCATCCCTGTCACGGAGGATTTGCCTTGCCCGCAACTGTTGCATGAAGAGAGCCGCAGCCTTCTCAGATGCGAGGGGATTGTTGACGACGTGCACCCATTCTTCAAACACATACTCCATCTGGTCTTGCCGATATGCCGTGCTTTGATTATCTATTTCTGCAGTTGTGCGGGAAGATTGATTTGCTCCTGAACCCAAAAGTTTCTTCTTCAATCTCTGTCCGACAGCGCTGTTGGGTTCTTCGGAGATCCAGAGCCATGCCATCTCGAGTGTTCGGACGAAATCCGCGTACAACGCAATCGGTCGGTTGTTGAGGAGGGCAAGATCAAGCATGTGCTCGAGGAAATCCAAGGAACCGTCTTTGCGAGCCTCTAAAGCCTTGGACATGGATAGATCAATGTTTCGCCAATCAATCAAGTCAGTCCTGATGAGGGCAGCGAGTAGTGGTAGACTCAGAAAGTTGGAGCCAGGCTGCTGGCTGAACAAAACCCTTACACGCTCATTGAGGTCCGGGCCAGAGATTTTTCGTAGCGTCTCCAGCACATGCACCAAGCTTTCAAGCGCTAAATTGCCTTCAACCTGCTGGAAAATGAGAGCGCTGATCTGTTCTGCTGCGTAAATTGCGAATTCTTCAGAATTTTGGGACGTCTTGATAATGAGTTGAACAAGAGCATCGACTACATCCAGAACTGGATGTGGTCTAGGTAGATCCAGGAAGTGTTTTTCACGGGTCTCACCCGCCACACGCAATAGCTCCTGCAGCAATTTGTTGACTCTCTCGGCCAATCCACGAACGTCCATTTGAAAGCCCGTGTTGCGTCCATTGCCCATAGAATTGACAGCTGCATTGTGGACGGGAGCGTAGGGCTGCATTTGCGTACCCAGATGCTGGATAGACGGGGTCTCAGCCGGCGTTGGGATATTTGGCAAAGTGTTGTAAGGCTCCTGCAACACCTCATTTGCCAAGGACCGTGTAGCATCGGAAGCCGAAGCTGCGTGTGCTGGAGTGATGGTTGGCGCAGTTCTTGGTTGTCTGACAAAGTCTTCATAAATAGCCATTTGCTCCGGATTCAGTCCATTGATATTGGGAGACAGCTTGTAAGGATTAGGAATGGTCATAGCCCATCGGTTGACAGGGCCGGCGTAGAAAGTTTCGTTCGGTTGTTGGATGCGATGCCGTCGTCTAGCTTCTAATTCCGACTCAATCATTTCCTCGATCTCAGGTACAGCTCTCTCCTCCGCTTGCTTCTCAATTATGCTGCAAGCAAGATCCAGGTTGGAATTGACACACATAATAATCGTACCCTCGGGTAGCCCCGAGGGAAGGTCGCTGGAAAAATTTCGCATATAATTGGTGAGGTTCGCTCGCAGTGGTTCTTTGGATGTCACCAGGGCCAGGCTTCCAGCAGTAGCCTTCACCATATTAACCGCAGATGTACGTACGCGGTTCTCGTCAGGCTCTGCGACAAAGTCTTTTCTAACCATTTGAGCTGTGGAAATGGCCGCAATGGTGACTGATCTATCCACAACAGGTTGAATAATGTCTTGCAGTGCTCGCGTAAGAGCATTCCTGACAATCTCGTGGAGGCGTGTTGTGCTAACAACCATCTCATTGGTTGGAGGGATGTTGATCAAGGGCCCGAGGTCTGGAATAGTGGCAGCGACAGTTTGGGCAGAAATGCCGGCGCCAACAGTCGAGCCCAGTCCGTTGAGAGACATGCTCTCAAAGGCATCAAGCTGCTCTTGTGCAAGAATATCCGCAGTCTCTTCCAGAGCTGGACGATTGAGGATCTCACCAGAAGGCTCAATACTCTTGTGATCAAGGTTAAGCCCCTTGCAGAGGACTTCAATCTCAAATTTAAGATTGAGTTTCAACTCCGCATGATGATACAACTCAATCAACAGATGGATAATATCCATGAGCCAAGGATTTGGGGGTCTGAATACGGTCGACGTAGCGCCCTGGGTCAAAACTTTGCAGACAAATGGAATAACAACAATCAGTCTCTTGGTGTCGTGAGCTTCGATTAGCAATTGTTTGAAGGCAATGTTTTTGTGCTTAATGGGTTGATCCCTCGCAAGCGTCAGCAACCCTAGCCAACCTCCCAAATTTTTGAGGTGGGTTCTTTCAGTAGAGTTCTGCATTGTTGCCTCAGAGTTTAACATCCTGGCAACACTGATATAAGTCTCCCGAAGAACTTCATTCCACAGAGCCTTGTCTTGCAACAGCGTGACCAGCTCGAGATAGACATGATGGTAATTGGGTTGCATCTTAGCACGCTCCTCCACTAGATGACTGGCGAACCATTGTTGATGCTTTCGTTCTAGCATGTCTCGCAGTTCGTTGCGCATGGATTGAATAGTACCCTCAGTTATGTTGTTTAGGACGAATTGGATCTTGCCCTGATCATCTTCGTCGGGTTCTTCATAATCAATCCCTTGAGGGATGGGATCGACATTGATTGATGTGAAGGCAGGGGCTTGCGCATCTCCAATAAGCTGGTCTTCAGCGTTCCCATTAGGAAAAGAATCTGCGCCAAATCCAAGCATGTGTGGCGTGCCGGTCCCATTACTGGAACGTGCCAGCTCGTTTTCGTGTTCATGAATGATTTCTTCCGCCTTTTTAAAAGCCTCCGTTCCATGAAGGCTGGGAATTGCCAGTAGTTGTTTACAGAAACCTGGCCATTCACGGAAACGAACCAGGAGCTGCATCAATGCCTGCAGGCCAAATTTGTACATGGGTTCTTCTGGCGAGTGATCTCTCACAGCTTCTAGAATCATGCCGAGGCCGATTTTTAGAGGTAAGTCGGAAATAAGCTTGTGTGAAATGATACCGCCGAAGAGAACAGCCGTGGTAGCCAATGCCTCCAGAGGGTAGCCCCCATAGTGGCTATACTCGTCGAAAAGGCCGTGAATCATGCATGCAAACGTATCCTGATCCAGGGGATCTCGAGAATGTTTGTATCGATCCAGAATTTCCACGATTGTGCGTACCTGCATCTCATCACCATACATCATCTTGTAATGGTCCTCCATCTTCGCGTTGGCTGAACTAGGCAAAGCATTCCCATCCTTGCCATTTGCATCAATGATGTCGTCATACCCCTCTCCGTAGTTGATCAACCTGGGATAAGCAGTGATACATAAACGCTGGACGAGAATTAGATCCGGCCTGGGAGCTTTCGGCAAGAAGTCCTCGAGGATCGCCAAGAGCGTCGATACAGTGCGAACCTGAAGACTGGTGCTTGGCTTCGCTTGAGATGAATCCTCCGCGGGTCGTTGAAATCGTATCTCCAATTCGCCTTTGATCATGAGAAACTGCAGCAGCGTGCGAGCTATTTCGGGGGCTCGTTCCTTGTGAAAGCTCGCCCAATTATTCAGATCCAAGAAGCCTTCTGCGTGAGCAAAGGCAGCGAGATCGATGCCAAATCCGTTTGGTAAATACACCAATATATCTAGCCAATTGTGTCTTGCAGCATGTTCGAATATTAGGGGGAGATCGGACGGTTTGACTGCATGGGCCTCGATCAAACGTGCAATGACCCATTCCTTGTCTTTCCTCCACAGACTGTCCAGCACAAAGTCGTACTGGGGAGAACGCTTGTAAAGAAAGTTCTCAAATAAGGAATTGAGCGTATCTACAGCCATGCTTGCCCAAGACTGTCTCGGCACTTCAAAAGCGGAGACTAGAAAGATATCCAAATTGGGTACCACAACCTCCTGAAACAGTCGCTTTGCCTCTATGCTCTGAGACGCAAGAACGGAGTTCAACGCGACATGAAAGATTGACGAAAGTGCCACCACGGACACGAGTGGATGCTTAACGGCAACTGCAGCTCTTTCTCGAACATTGGCGGGGGAGTTTACGTAATCATCTATCGTGATACTCCGCTGTAGCCCGGGAATTGTAGTAGCATCAAGCTGATTTGGGGTTAGGGACGCATAAGCACTGACAAAAGACAACTGCGCCTCAGGCTCATTCCACGACCCGCCCCAAAGCCTCTGAATATCAAAGTTGTTGTTGGCATCATTTGCGATCGGCAGTAAGGCGTTGTAAAGTCGCAGGAATTGACCGGAGGATATACGAGCAGATGGCTGATCGAAGTATATGATCACGTCGTTCCATTGAAACGACCGGGGGACTGCTCGCTGCAACGCCGCAATAAATACTGCAGGATTATAGACCGGAGATTGACAGATAGTTGTAAAGGTCAGAGCAGAGGCTGTCTGCTCAGGAGTAATGGAGAAACAATTCGGTCGATTCTGTAGATATGATAAGCAGGTCTCTTCGTCCCGAGTGAAATCTGCACCAGTCTTTTGGATATATCTTGCTAGTATATTCGCGGGACGATCCGCCAGCACTCTGCCAATGTCCAATGCAGCCAGTATTTCGGATGGAGGGGCTTGATCAGCGCTAATATATCTTTTGGTAACTGAGTTTTGAAGATCGCGACGAGACGAGACGTTGAAACTAGGAGGATGATATTGCAGGTATCGGTTGATGATTAGAGCTATAAAAGCAGGAGACAGGTCGGCGTGCGCTTCAAGGTCATGACGCGAAAGAATATCCACAAAATTTGCAAAGTTTGTGGACAGTATTGCATCGGCTGTAGGCATGTTAAATCGTGGCAGAAAACGACCGAGGGGATAAAGTCGTTACTTCGCAAACTGGAACTCGTACCTTTCGTTTTCAAGTCGGGACGCGAAACAGTCTTGAATGCCAGAGCTAAAAGTGTCTTTTCCAGAGCGTCAAGTTTGAAATGTTCCATAAAAGTCGACAGGTCGAAATCACGAAATATGTCTTCCGTGCCACTATCCACCGACTCTGCTATTTTGCTCGCTTGATCTGTCTCATGGGATATCTTTCTTATCTCATTAAGTAAGATGTGATAGTTTCCTGGTCCTGCACCTTGCCTATTGAGGCCGGGGAATATCTGCGAAGCATTTCCGGCAACCAGCCGGGTGAAATATTTCGTAAATATTTCCATGCCGTTGTCATCGATAAGCTGTTTGTTGCATATTAGGTTAGCATAAGCAGCAAAAACGGTGAATCGGTTAAGAAGGCGGCAGAATCGTCATGTCAATGAAGGGTGCGTTGCATGCTCCCGGCAGTCGACGTCGCCTTTCCAGGCACAGCTCAACCTACCTTCTTTAGTTGTTCTGCCTGTGTGTCAAATTTGTTGAGATCCGAGGGATCCTCTTTGATGGTGCTGAGTAACAGGTAAACCTGAGCGATCACAATCTTCGTCAGGGAGTTGGTCCCCGTCGGACTGCTGGTGCTGAGGCTTGCGCCAGCACTGAGTAGACCAGCGTGCGATAGATGGGGAGAATTATAGTTTCCGGTCTGAAGCGTCTGGGATAAATTGGGTGAAAATGATCCCGTTCTTTGTGGAGGGACCATGGAGGTCAAGTGACGACGGCAGATATTTCGTTGTAGATCGTCCCGTGAGCTGAAGGGCGAACAGCTCACAGAGGGGTATGCGGCTGTCGTCGAAAGGCAGTGTTTGGGAGCTGTCCTACATGGAGTAGAAGCGCCCGTGACAATTTCTGCCTCAACACCAGATTGGCCGTCGTACGCGAATAAGACTGAGGCGACCCCGAGAGGCAAGTTCGACGTCTTTGTGGGTGCTGTTGAGATCGGACCAAACGAACTTGCTCCAGCACGAATTGATTCGAGCGGTCTGGAAGGAATGCTGCAGAGTGAGCGAGCTTGGGAGGGGAGGCAGAACTCAGAGGCAATTCAAAAATCGTGAAGGTTGCAAGAACGAAGCGGCGATCTGTGCGTAATGCGTAATGCAGCCAAGAGACGTTACGTGGCGATGGAGTAGTATTCCGTACAGTGTACAGAAGTCGGGCTGACGGGACAAAGGTAAGGTTGTTGCGTTGTTGCACTGAAAATGACTAACTAGGGTAGGTACCTAATGCACGAGGAACGGCGGTACATTCCGCCAAGCCCTCGCAGCAGGAAGGAGCTGGATGTCGACGGTCACGTGGGGCCGCTCCAAGCGATGCGTTGCCCTGCCAACAGCTGGAGAGGGGAGCAACAAAATTACTGACGAGGGGTCCCTTTGCATTTGTTGTAGATTCAGGACATCATTTTTTGAGCTTTGAGCACTCGAGGTCTGGGGAGCAGCACCCAGCTCAGTCATCGTCTTGTTTCTGGCACCTCTAACTGAAAGCGGCCTCGTTTTACTTTCCCCTTCAGCTCTTCTTCTTTGCATCGAGAACTTCTTTGCCCGTTGTGTACTCATATTGTAGGCAGAATGCCTGCAGCGACAACAGAAACGCCGGGGGTGGCGCTGTCTTGTCAGTGCTTTTCCCAGACCAGCCAAGACAGTTTTGACTGACCAATGATTTTTTTTTTGTAGTTGCAAACAACTTCTGGGGGAAGGATGATGCAGGAGTTGGTCCGCTCTTGGAACGGATGCAAAGCGCCAAGACCACGTGTGACGAACTGAGGTCATTCTACAGCGGTACGGTTTCTTTAATGTGAACGCCATATGCTCCAAAACTGACTATGAGCTCCTTGTAGCCCGTGCCTCTATCGAAGATGAGTACTCGCGGAAGTTGCTGAACCTGTGTCGAAAATCTTTAGGATCGCATGAGATGGGTACGTTAAAGGCCTCATTGGATACTCTAAGGAGCGAGGTTGAATCCATCGCCAAGCAGCATCAAAATATTGCTGCACAAATGAAATCCGAGCTCGAGGAGCCTCTAGCCGCGTTTTCAGGGGGCATGAAGGAAAGAAGAAAGATTGTTCAAGGCACTGTTGAGAAGCTTCTCAAAACTAAGATCCAGCAGACTCAGCAAGTGAACAAAGTAAGTCTTGTGCAAGCATCGGTCCCTGATATGATACAATTATGCATTTGACCACGCGTATGCTCATGATCTTCTTCGACAGACACGCGATAGGTATGAACAAGAGTGCCTGAAGATCAAGGGGTACTTGGCTCAAGGCCACATGGTTATGGGGCAAGAAGAACGCCGCAATAAAGCCAAATTGGAAAAAACCCAAATTTCTCTCGCCACCGCCAACCAGGACTATGAGAGTGCCGTCAAGGTGCTGGAAGAAACCACAGCGAGGTGGAACAGAGAATGGAAAGCAGCGGCAGATAAGTTTCAAGACCTCGAGGAAGAGCGACTCGACTTCACCAAAAGCAGCTTGTGGACATTTGCAAACATCGCGTCCACAGTCTGTGTTAGCGATGATGCTTCATGCGAAAAGATCCGACTTTCTTTGGAAAACATGGAAGTGGAGAAGGACATTATCCATTTTATTACTGAGCGAGGAACCGGCCAGGAAATTCCAGATCCGCCTAAATACATTAACTTCTGTCGAGGTGATCTGAATGACAGCCAGTCTGAAGCATCTGAGGACGAAAACTACTCGGTGGCACAGTTTCCACGGAGTATTAACCCAGCATTTCGCTCGTCTTCGCCCCAGCCGTCAACTTTCGAATCTCACCACGATCCCAACTCCATGCTAGCCAACAACCTTGCGCATCGCGAGTTCGCACAGCCTTCCAGCAGAGAGGCTACAGTAACTCCGCAAAAAGCACCTCTACCAATGCGGAACTCGATGGATGAGCAGCATCGCGAACACCAGCATAGACACCAGCGCATGCCTCCTCACTACGACGCCAGTCAGTATGGACCCCTATCTCCAGTGCCTCATGATCCATACCCCATGGATGGCATGACCATGCTCTGCCGCACCGCACCACCTGGTCCCCCGTCGGACAGGAGTTCGCAGACTCCATCAGCTAGACCATCTAGCCGAGCATCTCATAGTGATTGCTCCAATCCAACATCGAGGAGCAGCATGGAGCCACCCAGTGGGAACACGTCGCCGGTGAAACAAGATATTATAGATGCCCCGAGCCCTGAGAAACGAGTGCTCAAGAAGAAGAGCGGCTTCTTCCAAAACCACAGCCCTTTCCGTCGCAAGAGCACAAAGGAAGCACAGTCGCCAGTACAGAATAGACACACATGGCATGTTGCGCAAAGCGCCCACAGAGAAGTGGTAAGTTGATAGACTCCGGGATGGAGACACAGTCAACTAACTCAATGCAGGAACGTACAGCAAGCCCTGAACCTATCGACGCCAACGCTAGCTTGGCTTTGGGCGTTGGACAGAATGTGCTTCCCGTCACAACTCCGGACACTCAGAGACGACGTGGTCAGTCTCGTGAGGCTGAACCTGAGCAATCAGACCCGATTGCAATGGCCTTGGCAGAACTTAAAGAAGTCAATTTGGGCAAACAGTCCTCTGTCCGTATGTCTGCTGATCATTATCACGGTATTACCACGCCGACTCCTAGTGCAGACCCCAGGTCTGCTCGCCCTGGAGGCCGGGAGGCACCACCATCATACAATAACCAAGGACCTGTTTCTCGACTGGGCGTACCACCCCCGGCAGTCACCTCTCGAGCCATGAAGGAAGTCACCAAGAAGGCGACAGATCACACGCGAGCTGTTTTTGGGAACCCTGGAAATCGTGGCCAGTCACCAGCTCCCAGACCGGCAACTCGTGGCCAGTCACCAGCTCCCAGACCGGCAACTCGTGGCCAGTCACCAGCTCCTAGACCGGCAACTCGTGGCCAGTCACCAGCTCCCAGACCGGCAACTCGTGGCCAGTCACCAGCTCCCAGGCCGGCAACTCGTGGAAATGATATGCCACGGGCTGCTTCACCAGCGCCCACGCGAAGCGCATCGCCTCAACCGTTCATGGGCGGTGATCCAAGATATCGGTCTGCGTCGCCTAACCCATACAGCGGCCACCACAGAATGGGGTCACAAGCAAGTATTTCGCAGCAGAGAGCCCCGGATCAGCGCTACTACGGCAGAGCATCGCCACATGGATCTACCAGAGGCGGCTCTCCAGCCTCGTATAGGGGCGACTATGATAGACCTTGCAGCAGCTATGGTGGCTCGGATATGGCTGTGCAATTGGCACCCGTCGGCGATGATCGATATGGTTCATACCGAAGCAGGGGTGCAGTAGATTTATATGACGGAGGATCTCGACCTCGTAGCAAGAGTGTTGCCGACCCCTCCAGACAGTACACGCGCGACGGCAGACCAATTTTACATTTCGGTAAGTTGTCCTAGTTTGAACTTTTTTTCCGATCGAGTATCAACGCAGCCGCTAATAAAGCTGTAAGCCCGGGCCTTGTACATGTACCAGGCCGCTATACCCGAAGAGCTTGGGTTTGCCAAGGGGGATTACCTTGCTGTCTTGCGTCACCAGGATGACGGATGGTGGGAAGCAGAGGTACATAACGGCAATGGGCGTATCGGGCTGGTCCCCAGCAACTATCTTCAGCCATGCTAAAGAGAAGTTGACAGGTGATGAAGGCTGTATATAACGACCCAGGTACCTAGGGGTACAATGTATGATATGATTCGGCATGATTCGGTATGACGGAAATTTTGTACATGTTCTGTCAGTTTGTTATAACTTGAGGAGATGTATTGATGTCGACACTCGTTTCAAGATAAGATTCAATTAAGTAGAAAATCATGCGAACAAGTTTTCTGTTTTATGCATTTGCGCCAAAGCCACGGATGAGGATCCCAAGCAAGTAGCAAAGGTTTGCGAGAGAGACCACAGGTCATGGTTGAAGTAATGGCTGGGAAGCATAGCAGGAGACATGTCTGCCCAGCTTGTCCTTTGATACAAGCTATGATGACTGACTGGTTCGAGGGTTCGAGGTTGCGAGCTTTATATCACCGACACCCCGCATGCTTTGGCCCGCGGTCGGTGTTGATTTCCAACGTATCTCAGCATCTGGATACGCCAAGTTGTAATTTTGATGTGTAAAAAGAATGTTTCGATGCCACGTATTCGAGTTTCTATAGCAGGTTCATGCTGTCTATCTAGTCGATGCCGACGAATGCAAGAATGTGTGTGTATGGGGGGCGGGGTCGGTTGGTTGCATTGGTTACGTGGGCACGGCTAAGCTCGCAGGCGCGTTCGTAAGCACGTTGCAAGCGCGTTGCAAGCCCACCCCCCCAACAACTCAAGCTTGAATAACAACCTGAAACTCCAAAGATCCAACATCGCGCAACGCTGGTATACGTCGGCGCGAAGTGACAAACGGGCACAGTCGCAGCCATGCTGGTATGAGACACGTTCCCCCTGAACAAAGGATTTAACTTCACTATAGTTTATTGATGCTAACCTTTCTTGTTTGTTATTCAGAACTTCTTGGGAGACACAGCGCGCATGGTGACGTCGAAGCCTGTCCAGAGAGCTGCGGTCAACGTGGTGCTGCTTGTTTCTAGCGCGGTAACGCTCCTTGGGTTAGCATCACTGGCGACTGCATTGTTCTTCCACAATTTCGTACCAGATCAGTTCATAGTTGCGCCGATATTCCTTCAATACCAGTTCGTTCCATGCCACTCCTTCCGCTCGTCGTTGCGCCGCGCCTTCTTCTCACATCATAATAAACAGGTCTGATGTCAACCCCTACGGTATTGCGCAGCTGACGTATCCTTCACCTAAATTACAGCAAGATTATGACATCTCCATCACATTATCAATGCCACGGTCGCCGCCGAATACGGAACGCGGAAACTTTATGGTCTCTCTATTTTTAGTCAGAGATGGAGGCAAGAGCTACCAGACCGTTGCAACCAGGCGACATGTTACTACTGTACAAGAATATTTGGGAAATCGAAATATTCTCTTCCAATCCCGTCGCCCTGCCTTGATGCCATATGAGGACCCCGTCATCTCTTTAGTCAAGCGTGTCTTCTTCATAGGCTACTACATCCTGTTTCCCCGTTCGCAAATTCGAACCATGACGATTCAGTTAGCAGAGAGAGTCAGTTTCGACAAGACGGCGACCCAGCCTACCACGGCATTTGTAGAAATCGAGGCCGGACAAAGCATTCAAATTTATGAAACAGCCTTGACACTGACCGCGCAGCTACGCGGACTTAGATGGTTGATGTTCCATTACCGTCTGCTTACCTACATTGCGTTTACTTGTCTATTTTGGATCTGTGAGATCCTCTTTATGTGCCTGGCGTGGGCTGTCTGGAGCTCCGCAACAGCTCCAAAGAGCACGGCCGACAAATCCAGCGACTTGACAGACGCAGACGATGAGCGATATGACGACGACTACTCTGACCGTCCTACGAGCTCCATCACATATAAGAAGCAAACTGCCGTAAAAAGGGAGCCGCGCATAAAGGCAGAGGAAAGCGACGATCAAGACCGGGCAATCTCTGATATACCAACCGCCGGAGCAGAAGCAGATGACGAAAAAGACTTTGATGACGATGACGAAGGCAATCAGGACCTGGGTGCAGGTACTAGCTTCAGGTGGCAAGGCAGTGAAAGTGTTCGGCGACGAGCGTCTCGGAATGCAATGGAGTGATATGTTGACAAGTGGATCGGCGCCCGAAGATGTGCGATGGTTATCATGATACCCTTTTTGGCTTTCTTTCTTTATTTTGTTTTCCTTTTTCTGTCTAGTTTATCATTTTCTAGGTTGTTTCTAATTGGTTTTCGCCACACTTGATTCCTATGCGACGGAGTTATACATTCTTTCTGAATTTACTGAAAATCCGATTTAACCTCTTCTCTTCACTTCTTTTTCTTTCTTTTCTTTTTCCCTCTTCTCAACAGAGCCGCCCTTCAGAGTTGCTGTGACTCATGCGATGATAGCTTTTAAGCTTTTGGCCTGTTTTTCCTGTATTCCCTGGTTTCACCTCCACTTATGACATTTCCCTGGACTTCAAAGACCTTGCCCTTCCTTTTACCTCTACATCAATTCCCTACAAGAGACCTGACTTATGTGTTTTTTTTATAAAGTCCTCTATTGAGAATTATGCATTTCAACGAGCTACTGTCAACAGCCGTTAGCACTTGAGGCTTTATCACTAGCTACCAGCTGGTGAGCTCGCTCACCTTCTCCTGCCTACAAATACTCTCTCTCACTTTTAATTAAAATTAAATCTTCTTCTCTCTCTGGAGTCAATGTAACTCTGCATCATCTCACCCTGCCCCTCTCTGAACTCTTCCTTTATAATTTGCAACCCCCGGCAATTCGTCATCATGTCCGGTCACAATAGTGACGAGGAAGATGGCGGTGAAATAATCACTGTCGACCTCACGAATGATATTAGTATGTCTCATGGAGTCGAGGATGGGCCGGCGTTTGGTGCGGCTGCAACTGAGAGTGAGACAAATCACGCCGACCAGACCCCAGACAACGAAAATCTTGCTCACGAGATGCAAGAATCTAGCGATGAACCTCATCAAGTGAGTTGTCTTATTCTACTATTGATCTGGCCTGCTGAAGCTGACTGGTCGTTGGAAGCACCATGATGGTGAGCAGGTTCAAGGTTCAGATATCAATGATCCATCCTTTTTGGATGACGGTATGTGGGACTCCGACATCGATGAGGAGTCTTGGAGTGCAGAATGTTATCAGACATGCAGGCCCAAATGGGCAATAGTGCATAACAAGTCTCAGTCACGAAAACACCAATGCAAATGGGGAGCGATGTTGGTTGAAAGACTAGATGAGGGACTCAGGGAACGAAACAGAGAAATCAAAGCATTAAAGAGAAAGGTTTCTACTCTTGAGAGCCGTGTTGAGCAGCTTACGGGTCGCCGAGGCTTGCGTACTGAAGTGGTGAGCTATGCCAAAAGCCGTATTCTCTGGCACATATGATGAGCCTCATCCCGTTTTAACTAATATACTTTAGACATGGCCAAAGCACCTCATGAACTATTTGCTTCGCAACATTACTGAGTTGCCTCTTGATCTACTTTCGTATGAAGAAATTTGCAAATTATCTTGCCGCGAGTCCAACATGGGACCTCATCCAAAGCAAGTCCTCCCTGGCTTGACATTAACTGAGCCCCCAGAGCAAGTTTTCCCTGACTCTACGTTAGCTGAGCAAGAGATTTCACCTCTACCTGAGGTGCAGCCAGTAGACTTGCAAAGCTTGAACTTCGAAGCGTTCTCCCTCCCAACACAATTCAGGATTCTTCAACATCTATTGTGCTTCTATGGGGAAAAGATACATGTCTTATCTCGTTTGGATCCGTATTGCGAGCCTTCTCTTGAATATGACGAATTAGGGAATCCCAATAGACCAAAACTACTTTGTCGTTATCACATCAGTAATGCGCCGGTAAGTCTGACTGATGGTACGTTGCCAGACGTGTTGCTGGCTCCTTTGCGAGTATGCAAGAAATGGCACTTCTGGGGAAGCTATTTGTTTTACGGTGAGAATACGTTTGCTTTCTCCTCCCTCGGCGAGTAGGGTCGTTTCGCGGGAAGTATAGGATCTAAGTTGCAACGCCTACAAAACATCGAGCTTCTTTGGCTTGGTTCTCAATGGCTCACAAACAAAAGAAGCGAGCGGAATAAGCATACTTCGCGACGAACTCAACCTCTAATGTGGTTAACAGAAGCAATCAGACTCAAATCTATTAAGGTCTATCTCTCAGAATCATCTGAGGCTTATCGCCGCCGACGGCATGAACCAAGCGGGGTTGTTGCTTTTATGAAGAAAAAAACGTTTCATCAGCCCAACTATCGCATGTACCGGTCATTGAGAACCCTCCAAGGACTTGACTATCTATATTGCCTTCGGGGAATCAGACACATTTCGTTCTGGGATTTCACGATATGGATCAGAAGCCATGTCAAGCAACAAGTTCGTGATGAAACATTCGGAGAAGATCTGCGCAACGCGGTCCTCAGGCCCAAATTATTGGACGACCAGCTAATGTCGAAACCGAGAAGTCTCGTTGCTTTGCTGCCTGGCTATGACCCACCGGACCAGCTGTGGCACGTCATGTTCCGCCTGCTCCCCGGTCTAGGAGAGGATGAATTTGGGGAAGACCCTCAAGATGAAGATAGAGAAGATCCCCAAGAGGAAACTGATACGGATTCCTCTCGAAGCTCAGATAGTGGCGGCAGTTCGCCTTCGAATCCTGGTCCAGGTCCTGACCCAGGCTCTAACTCCACCGCGAACCCTAACCTCGATGCTATGAGGGCGACTAGCCTGCCAAATTTAGTCGAATTAACTATCGAAGATGAAGGTGATCTTGGTATGGATGATGAAGATGGAAACAATAGCACCGAAGAAATCGTCAACAACCCGATTATGAATGACCTCGAGTCAGCACCAGTCGGCGCCGATCAACTTGACTCCAAGCAAGAACTACCGACCTCACCCTTTCCTAAGCGAGAGACATCGACTTTGTCGACGGCAATCAAGGTTGATCAAGTCCCTGAAAATCCCGATGAAGAACCCCTCTTCGTAAACCGAAGGCCTGATTTTATTGATTTGACAGAAGAGCAAGATCGTTCGACGGTACACTCTTCCCCTGATAGCGCAATTCGCGCAATAGACGCACATGTGAAATGGGCAGAGGGGTATCGAGAATCAACAGACAGACAAAGCGAGAGCACGCAGAGCTCCGGCCTGTATGCGAGCGACACGCCATACGCGCATATTGTACCAAGTGCCTCTGACAGCAGCAGCAGCAGCAGCAACGCAGACAGCGGGACAGCTCGAGGGTCCCACGAAAGAAATACACGATCCCCCAGCGGGGCTATCAAACGGAGCCGGGACGCTCATTCTGACGATGAGAGTGATGGTTCGTCCAAGAGATCTCGTAGCTTGGGGTCGCTGGCGGGGAGTAGCCGTTGCAGTGCGATCATTATTGACGAATGAAATCGGCGATAGTTTTTCTTTTGTTATTGGGGAAGTGGAAATGGGTGAGTTGAAAACTAATGGAGTTTTTATTTTTATTTTTATTTTCATTTTTTTTGATTCAATTGGGCTTGGGAGACATTGGGATGGCATAGCGGCGAGTGGACGGATGGAACGGGACAGGGCGAGTGTCTTTTGGGTTTTGCAGCTACAAAGGTAACAGGGTGACTACAGGGCGACTAATTTCCAGGCAAAATGGGCAGTGATGACCTCGAGATGATCTCGAGATGACAAGAAATTTAGACATCTCGGGCAGGACGGCAAATCTTCAAGGACTGTGTTGCATAGACTTCCATTGCTAATGTGTAGAAAACACACATTTTTAATAGGACGCGCATCATCTGGAAATGACGATTGCCCAGTTGTGATTCTCTAAATTCCAATCCTAGACTCAGCTCCGTTGACGTGTATGTAGTCCAGCAGGTATCTATTCCAAAAGCTAACCCCCCAAAAAAAACCAAACCCTCATCGCCTCTTTGTTCATCAATCATGGTTCTGTGCCCTTCGACATCGCCAAGATCTAGTCGAGGTCTTTTATGAGTGCCACTTGCGGAAAGTATCCATAACAGTAGTGAAAACAACGAGCAAAATACCCCCTCCGGGTCCGAGACGCAAGACCTACGCTGACGTGTGAGCACCCTACGACGTAGATGTTAAGGAATAAGACAGTGGTGATCTCACCTTGGGGAGGAATCCTTTGTATAGAGCACCGGCACCCTCCTCCTTGAAAACAGTATATACGGCTGGCCAGGCCCAGTTGTACTTGGGCACTTGTCCTGGAATCTTGGACGTATTCTGGATACGGCTCTTGACAACGTCCAGGGGGGTGTTAAGAATGGTGCCAACGGTGCCACCGACGGAGCCGGAGATCAAGTCGTTGGTCATCTGGCCCTGCTTGGTGTCTGCCTTGGGAAGCATCTGTCGGACCTGGAATATGCAGCCAAAGTAGCCAGCATTCCATAGAATGTGCCGCCACATGGTACTCTCCAGACCCTGATACATGGTCAAGACACCCTCATTCTTGACTGTCTTCACAACGCAGTCAACCATGCCATTATACTTTCCGGCAGAGGCCTTATCCTGAAGACGAATCTTGACAAGCTCAAAGGGCACAACGACAAAAGACTCTGTGGCACCGGCGCTGGCGCCAGTAAGTACAGACAAGGACTGATTCATTTGGTTCACGCCAAACATCTTGCGGTAAACCTTGCCCCATTCGTCATTGGCAGCGAATTTTGTGGCACGCTTGGGGGCCTCCATGAGAATTGGTGCAGAGATGCCTCGGTACAGACGCGAGAAGCTGAGTGAGTTTGTCAGGATTCCATGATATTCCAACGATGGCCGGAACGTTTGCGCCCATTGTGCCCCTTACCCTTCGTTCTTTATGATCTTTCGGAAGCAATCCAACATGCCGTTATATGCCTCGGTGCTAGTAGCCTTTCCTGTTTGTAATTGGCTGCGCAAGTTAGCCTTCAAAAGATGAGTACTTAGTCGCGCAACGTATTGGTGTTCGTACACTCTGGTTTTGACAACGTCTAACGGATACCTATGATGAAATGTTAATAAATTTGACTCTGTAAGTTTATATAATGCCATGATGTTTGAGAAGGAAAAAGAACTTACATGACTAGAATCTGTGAGCAGAAGTTGCCGTTAGCGCATGATTTCTTGTCTCATGGGCATTAATGCGGTTTTATACCTCCGAAACACCAGCAATAGCGCCTGGTATCCGATTAGCAACATTTCAAATGGGCGGAACATGGCGGCAGCTCGTGATCCAACAACAACAATAACAAAAAACATACCCGCGGCGAACTGATAAATGAAGGGAAGCGGCTTCTCCTGCGACATGATGGCGACTGTGCCAGCTCCGGCGGTCCCTAAAGACAATTTTCGACAGCGCGGGCGTGGCAGAAGCAGGGGAGGGGACAAATGACGGGTGAGGTTGAAGTCGGCTGGCGGTGGGTGATTCGATACATACGATTCCGAACTGGGCAGGAAATCGCATGATGGTCGTGGCTCGTGCATTGTCGACCAGCCGGGCTACAAGCGAGCCCGTTGCCCCACATGAACTTGGGCACGCTAGCTCTCCATTGGTTCCCACTGCCCGGAAGAGGACTGGGTCGGATTAAGCTGACACCCGCGCGTACCCGGCTGACTGTGGCTAGGTTGACGAACTCGGATATTACTTGGAAGCCCTTCGGTGGTTTGAGGCACTACGTACTACGTACTATGTACCATGTACCCAACAGGTACTGTCACTGCTGGCCGATTGATTCAGCAAGGCAAATGACACGCAGCATGATCTGACAAATGGCACTTCTCTGGGTCTTTATCCTCGAGCAAGTCCCTCCTCAACTTGATTTGAGCTTGTGATGGTGCGGCAGATCCTTTGTCTATCTTCGCTCCCACGCGGAGCAAATGAGAGGCTAGTATCGAAAGCATGTTCAAGGCTCCGAGCTTAGATGTAGACCAGATGTAGACGCACGTTGCAGGCGCAGCTGGAGCCGTGCTTGCCCTACAGGTCAGCACAAGTCTCTAAGCGCGCCGTCCATTGGCCGCCCTGTCACTCTGTACGCAAAAGCTCCGGTATTCCGGATGAAGGCCTGCCCCACCAAGCCAGCCCCGCTGACGCGCACAGTCAAGGGCCGGAAGGCGCAAAGTGGTTTTTCAAGAGCCGGAGCCGTGGCGCGACAGCCTCGAGAGCTGCCCTTGAACCACACACTCTGTTGCTGCGATCCATTGCCCTGGCCTTGCATCGCCCCCCCCCCCCCGAACATCATCCGTCATCCATCATCGATCCATCAATCGACTTATTGTTCTTTCGAGTTCATAACTCTGCGCCGTCGATTTCCTCCCGTCTCTGTGCTTTCTCTTGCCCACCACCCGTCTCGCATCGCATCGAAACAGGCGCGCAACACACGCACACTTCAATCGCGGTGGCAAAATCCTCGTCCTCCTTCAAAAAGCTCTCCGGCGCCTTAATCTTCACCTTTAAATAAGCCGTGATCCTGCGAGACTCACAGCGAGGTGTTGTTTCGAGCGCCCGGGAGTTCTACCCAGCTTCAAAGCTGCCACGTCGCAACCGCCGATGAGTCATCTTCTCTGGAAATATTATTGGGAAGACGATGTCGACAAGTTTCGGCGTCTGCTGGCTCCCGCCAACACCATCTCTCATGCTGCCGCGAAATCCCCATCGATAGGAGCTACTGGAAGTGGTTTCCTAGGCGGCAGCCCTGGCGGCATCGCGTCGTCTCCTCGGACGGCTTCGAAACCTCGCAAGGTATCGGCCCATATACCTGGTATTGGCAAATTCAAGGACGGAGGGCCTGGCCTTAGCCGCAGCGAAATCAATAGTCGAGACCATGCTGGCCTTACTGTTCTGCTCCGTGCGGCCTCATCGACTCATCCGAACGCCCGTGATTTTGTTCAGGCCCTCCTCGAGCATCCTTCCCTGGATGTATACGCACAGGACCCCGAGAATGGATGGAACGCCCTCCACCGATCGCTCTATGCTGGGAATATCTCTATTGCTCGAATGCTTCTTGCAAAAGAACGCATCGACCTCACAACACACACAAATCAGTCAGCTGTGGGAAAGGTCGGTCAACTGATCAAGACCAAAGACCACGAGGGAAACAGCCCATTTGATGTTTACAATTCGACCATCGCGATCAGATCACTCAAGGAGGCCAACAACTCAACATTGTCGGACCTCATGTCTGACGATGATGATGATGACGATGGCGAGGACCGAGCAAATCTGTATTGATCCTTTCTGCTCTTTCCCTGGTAAAAATTACGTATAGTGCGGTGTAGCTAACGCGACTTTTAACCAGGGCTGACAGTATCACGCTCTGTAGAGGCCACCCTGCCATGGGCGACGAGTTTTACATGTTTGGGAGCAACAAGAATCTGTCGCTCGGCGTCGGTGATGGGAGTGATCGTCAATATCCCGAGCGGGTGGTTCTTCAGCGGCCCAATGAGCTTCTGCGTCGATTCCACAACATCTTTCTGGATGAAAACGAGATAGGTACCGCATCTTCGTCACTGGACGATGTTCCTACACTGGTACGGCACCCGCCGCTAATTATCAAGGATGCCGTGATGTCAAAGCTACACACTGCTGTCGTCACTGATGATCCGGTATCCAATTTGTACATCTGTGGCGTCGGCCGTGGCGGTAGGCTTGGTCTGGGCGATGAGAATACACAATTTAGATTCGTACCTGTCGAGGGGCCCTTTTCGGATCGCAAGGTTGAGCAGGTCGCACTTGGACAGAACCACTCTATGGCAATGACGGAAAATGGAGAGTTGTGGACTTGGGGTCTCAACATAGACTCGCAGTTAGGCTATACGCTGCCGCCAACAATGCGATCCGACGAAGAACCCATGAGCTTGACGCCACGGCAGGTATTTGGGCCCCTCAAGAAAGAATTTGTTCGAGGTATTGCTGCATCGGCTGTACATTCTGTTGCCCACACAGGATGTTCTCTATATTGCTGGGGCCGTAATTCGGGCCAGCTAGCGCTCATGGACGCGGATTCAAGGTCTTTGGAAGTTCAGCATATACCTCGCCGAGTTGCCGCGTCCCTGTTGTCGGCCCCCATCGAAATGGTTTCCGCCATTGATAAAGCCACCACCTGTCTGTTGTCAAACTTCAACGTATGGGTATTTACCAACTATGGGTATAACCTGGTCAAGTTTCCTTATCCGGACGTTTTCAGCAACCAGAACCTTGCAGCCAGCACTTACACACATCGCTATGATATGGGCCGCCGGAATATCCGATACATTGCATCGGGTGACGAGACAATTGCCGCTATCACGGCCTGTGGGGACCTTTTCACCATGCAGCTCAACACCAAAGCCGACGTTAATCAAAACGCTGGTTCCACTACAAACCCAGTCAAAATTAAAAGTGCCGTGACGCAACCACAGTGTATATGGGACTCTCGGAAAGACGGCGTCTCTTCTGTCAGTGTCGGGGAGCATGGCTCGGTCATTATCTGCACTGAATCCGGCGCAGTTTGGAGGCGAGTGAAGCGCGCCACAGGCAAAATTGCCCCGTTTCCCAGCTCTGGAGACATGAAGAAGAAGGATTTCTTCAAGTTCGAACGTGTTCCGTATATCACAAATTGTGTTTCCGTTCGCAGCTCGACATATGGCGCCTTTTTAGCTATACGTAAGAATAGCCGGATTATGTCTACCGATATCAGTGTAATGAACCAATCTCTGTGGAATGATGTCGGTTCTTTGCTATGTCTGAATGACTTCAAAGCTCCGCTGGACTCAGCAAATGCAAGAGGTACCGGGAAATCGTGGTCCTCCGCCGCCACGCGCGAAAAGGCAGGATCTGTCCCACACGAGATCCTTCAATCCTCGAACATTGAACACGACATTCTGCACTGGATCTCAGTCAACTCATTTAGATATCAAGACCTCAATATGGAAATCCGAACGTCGTCAAATCCTGACATAAAAATCCCCGTTCACAGTTGGTTACTCGCAGGACGAAGTCCTGTTCTTCGACAACTCTTATCAGATTATCGAACTAACGGGAATCTGGAGGCACATGCTGACGCGTTCCTGATAGAACAAGTCGGCGCCAAGGCACTACTCACTTTTGTCGGCATTGATATTTATACACTTTTGAACATTGTGATGTTCGCATATTTGGATGCGATTGTCCCTGTCTGGAGGTATACGAGGGAAGCGCCTTCACTTGCCTACCGTTTCCGCCAAGTTAGAACGGAGCTCATGAAGTTGGCAACGAGGTTACAAATGCCAAAACTGGAGGCTGCTGCTAGACTACAAGCAGGGTTGGAGCCATCTCTGAATGCGGATTTTCGAGCCGCCATCGCAGATACGGCATTCTTCGCGGATGCCGACACGATCATCGAGCTGGACGGAGACGAAGTACTCGCACACAGTGATCTCATCTGTCAACGCTGCCCTTTCTTCGAAGGGTTGTTCCGTGGAAGATCTCAAGGTCAATGGCTAGCTGGCCGTCGCAATCCATCACTCGAAACAGAGCTTGTCCGAGTCGACTTGAAGCATATTAGTCCCGAAACGTTTCACTATGTAACGCAGTACATCTATGCTGATCTAGGGGTGGAGATTTTCAACGATGTCTGCATGGAGACCCTGGACGAGTTTTCCGAGCTGGTGCTCGATGTTATGGGCGTGGCAAACGAACTCATGATGGATCGACTGTCCCACATCTGCCAATACGTAATGGGCAAGTTTGTGACCACTCGAAACATTGCCAACCTTTTGAATGAGATCAGTCCATGCTCGGTCACAGAGTTCAGAGATGTCGGCTTGGAATACATCTGTCTGCAGCTTGAGTCTATGCTCGAGAATCATCTTTTGGATGGTCTCGATGAAGATTTATTGCTGGAGCTGGATCAAGTTGTGCGAAACAACCAGCTTTCTCGTTTCCCGTTCGTTCGCAGTGGACGGGCTGAGCTTTTACTCCATGATAAATACCCTAACCTAGCACTAGATATCGAGGAAGAACGACGGCGACGTGTTAAAGAGATGGCGTTCAGGGCCATGCAGAAGGAAGAGGAAAAGAAGTTGTCCTCGTCATATAAAGCACGCGTGGGCAGTCTGGACGACTCGTCTTCACCCTCGCACACGACAAAATATCATCGCAGATCAAAGGCTGGGCATAACGAGCCTTTCAGTCCCAAGTTACGTCCAAAAGACTCCCAAACAGAGCTTATTTTTAACATGGATGACGAAGATGGCCCCAAGATCACCAGTCCCATGTCCCCGGACTTGTTGGCCGTTTCTGACGTCCGAAATGAGATCGATTTGGATAACATGCCACAACTGCCTGCCGGCTGGCGCCGTGCTCAGGCAAGAACAGGAGGTAACGTCGGCAGGTCGCCAGCTCTAGATACGATTCTACAGTCACAACTGCCTGAGCCTAGTCTTGGCGTACTTGTTCAGGAAACCAGTCCGCAACCCCAATCGCCGCCATCGAGACCATCCAATGCCCCATGGGCTTCTCCAATCCTACCGATCTCTAGGCTGGATTTAAAGGGCATTATGCAAGAGACTACGTCCAAGTCTGCGCTCAGTGCTGGTCTCGCGTCACAGGCTGACAAGGCAGGCTGTGTTAACAAGCCACAGACCAAGATGTCACAGAAGGAACGCAAAAGGCAGCATCTACTTCATGCAGAAGCCGAAGCGGCTGCGGAGAAGGACAAGGCAGAAACCATACCATGGGAAACTGTGAGTTCGGCTGCTCGGCCGTCACCATGGAAAGCAGCCGTGCCAAGCCCGAGGACGTCCCTTAAGGATGCAATGCAAATAGAGACGGCGCAGCGAGAAAGTTCGAAACTACTCTCAAAGCCGCTACTGGCAACAGAAGCCAGCCCGCAGATAGCAAAACGCAGAACTGCCTCTCCTGACACCCGGTTCTCTGGGCAGTGCCGAGCGAACAGTGCACCTTCTGTGCCCATTGCTGGGTCATCCAAATCTCAAAAGCAGAAACCCTTGGTACCACATTCGAAGTCGTATACAAAACCGCCACCTAAAGCTGAGGCTACTATAGGAACAAGCTTGGCCGATATCATTGGGCAGCAGCAGATGGAGCAGCAGCGTGTCAGAGAGGCTGTAGCCAAGAAATCACTGCAAGAAATCCAGGAGGAACAAGCGTTCCAGGAGTGGTGGGACCAGGAAAGCCGTCGCACGCAAGAAGAAGAGGCCAGAAGACAGGCCAGAGGAAAGGACAAGGAACAAGGTAGAGGTAGTAGTGGTAATCGACGGGGGAAGAAGGGCAGGGGAGGCAAATCGAAGCCGAGTGGAGGTTTGGCAGAGAAGCATGATGATACTGCGAGAAAAGCTGTAGGCGTGCTTTCTCTGTCACGAGGACGTGGAGGCAGATCACGCGGAGGTAAGAACTAAGTTTACATACTTAAAGCAATTGTTTATGGTTTCGAAAACTAGGAAGGATAAGAACATAAAGGTTATACGCGGTAGAACAGGACGTTTTGGCGCCTAACGGGAGTGCGTTGGGCTGGTAGGGCTTTTCGAATCGGTTTACTACGGACTTTGATATCTTGGAGATGTTAGTTCCACTAGATTACTACCGTGGTCGAGTGTTTTCGTGTTTAGTTCGGATATCCACCACGGAAACGCCCTTTAGGCAGCAGCGCCATGTATACAGGCAAGACACACAAGTTATTGACCGTGATATTCGGATCATGACTCCTAGCCCACAAGGTAATTACCCGCGGCAAGCCAGTCAACATACGAGCACGGCCATGTTACATCACGGAAGGCAGCATCGAGAAGAACCCTGCAAGTCGTCGACGACAGGACGCCGTGTCACGCCATCAAGGTATTCACAACCAACCATTTTCGCCCTGGGCCATGCACACGCCGTGAGTCACGACAGGGTGTGTTGAGACCGGCCATCGAGGTTCACCCCGCATTTGCAGCGCTGGAGGCACACGGGACTGGAGGGCTACGTGAATTAGGCAGCTTTGTTCTGTTCGTCTTGGCTTGGCCAGAGTGCACGTTGCCTGGGTGAATCGTGGTTTTTCGGGACGTCGTGGCATTCTGTGAAGATAATGCCCCCCCCCCCCTTTTTTTTTTTTTTTTTTTTTTCCTGGTCGCGATTACAAGGGTGGGAAGGTCCGGTGCATTGCGTATGGATTGTTTGCTGGGCGGCGAGGTTCCATTTGCGGCAGGACGAGTACGAGCGTCTGCACTCGGTGCTGCATGGTGGTTGGTATACCTGTATCGGTTCTCGGTGCCGCCCTCAGACCAGTTGCATGGCGAGGACCTCCTGGTGGTGGAAGACGTGATGCTGGAGCGCTGCAACTAGTCTACGAATCCCCTTGGCCGTGAGAATGGCCTCAGGCCGGTTGCGGACCCACATCTCTTCGTGACCTTTCTAGGTACTTCAGTGACGTACAAGTGATGCCATATATTACGATGTATCTCTTTTGTACTTGAGGAAATATCTGGTACCTTTCATTCAGCCTCGTCCTAATTGGCCCACATCCCTGCACGCGACTTTCCTGCGGTCTTAGCACTGCCGAAGAGTCATAAGTGACATCGCTAAGCCCGAATCGATCCAGATAAGTGCGTCTTGTCCCGTCGATTTGGGCGAGGCAAACAAGCAGGTCACGGGCTCCACTTTTACATGTACGACCGGCTGGATAGTTTTATGTACCTAGGTACTGAGGGCTGTGCACCACGTACCTAGGTACTTGGGTAGGCAGCTACAGATTGGCACCTCGTACGCAAATAGGCCCTGTAGTCTCACTATAACGTCGATGGAGAGATGGCTGTTCAGGGAAAATGCATGCTTCTTGATGGTGGGTTTCAATGTAGCCTTTACTTCCTGTAGTTCGACATCCCATGTTCGATCACCAGGGCACCGAGTCAGCGACTTGGCTGTTGCCTAGGAGGTAGGTACAGGATTAGGTGCCTGCCACGTACCCAAAGTACCTACTACCTAGCCGATGCCATGTAAGCCGCATCGACTGGGATGTGCGTTCTCTTTCCGTCCATGGCTCATCGCGCATCAACACCTTGCTTGCAGTTTTGCGTCCTCTACCCAACTACAGGTTTCTATTAAGAACTCATAGGCTGGGACAAACATGGGCTGTCATACGATTGGTAACAAGCTGGTCACTGGTACCAGATCTCGGCTGGCGCGCGCCAGTAGCCAGGTACGGACGCGCGGTGTATCAGCATTTGCCACGACGCTTTTTTTTTTTTTATTCCATTGCGTGGCCGCAGAACTAAAAGCAGACCGCAGCTACATCGTATTACTCTTATTGCCGGGCTATTGCCCGCAATTTGCGCAAGATGGCGCATTATTGCCTCATATGAGCGGTCGAGCCGGAGCGATGACGAAAGACGGCGAGTGCCTCGCATCACGAGGGGTCGCGGGAGCAAACCTCGACTAGACCGGTGACCCGGTTTGGACCTGCGCCGCTACATATGCGACCCAGTGAGCATGATGAGCTTATCGAGAGATGGAATTGCTCGGTTGGTAAATGCACGCTGCTGTCTGATTCGGATGCATGCTATGCGCGTGCAAATGTTAATTGTGTACAATGAAGGAAGCAGTACGCAAAGAACAAGAAAAGAAAAAGAAAAAGAAAAAGAAAAAGAAAAACCAGCAACATCAGGCAGGCAAGGCAGGCAGGCGGCAGGCAGACACACGAACGCACGGTACATGGTACTTGTGGTACAAGACACATGGTACATCGGCATGGTCATGGTCATGTCATGGATACCTGAGGCCGAGCGCCGGCATCGGCAGCCGCCAAGTTCCAAGGTGGTTATCAGCTTCCAAGTAGCCACGAGTGACCGACTCCATCCACGCAGATTAGATAATGGCCCTTCTTCGCGTGGTGCGTCGCTAGTAGCGCTAGTAGCGGCAGCTTGTGCTCCCACACCCAAATACGGAAGGACAGACGAAAGGGGACCTCTGTGCTGATAACACGGGCCGCAATTTACCACCGACTTGGCCGTAGACACCTGGGTACTCAAGGTACCTTGCCAAAAGTACCTAACACCCAGGTGGTCACCACCCCGACCCCTGGCTTGTCAACTGCCTTGCGGGGGTCTGGTGCGTCTGGTGCGCTGCGCAGTCGAGCTGCCCTGTCCACTTATCGCTGTTCAGGACTCACTTGAGCGTCTGTCCGTCGTCCGTCGTCCGTCCGTCTCTGCCTCTCCAGTCCTCAGTCCTGCATCTCGGTTCCCTAACCTCTGCATTCCCCTTCATTGCCAGCCATACTCTGTTCCTCCCCTGCCGCCGTCTCTCCCATACTTCCATCCCGCCTGGCGGCGCACCTCAAGTCCTCATCGTACCCGTCGATACCTACGGACTTCATCTTCTTGACGCTGTCATCCTCCGCTTCTCGCCTGCCATATCCACCTAGAACCCTAGTGACGATGGAAGAGCGATCGTCTTTCCATGCCAATTCCCCCACTAGCTCTTGATCCCTCTCGTCCACAGCCGCTCCATTCACTGTCCGCTGCAACTGGGCTAGCCATCTTCCTCTGGGCCGAGCTGCTCCCAGTTCGAGCTTCCTACTGTCCGCCATGCACCAACAAGCACGACCGCCTCCGAGGCTGTCTGCGTCACCAGCGTCATCACCACAGATTCCCCAATCTAGAGCCGCCGGCTCGAGAGATCCCAAAGTCGCCCCTCGCCAAAGTGCCAGCTCCAATGTCTCCGGAAGAGATCCTACGTCGTCACCGACGATGGACAGTCCTTTAAATTCAAGCGTGCCAGCCGAGTCCGTCAAGAAGTTAGACCAAATCGTTCAGGTATAATATCCCTGTCGTGATACTCTTACATCAAAAGACAAGTACGTAAAGCTGACCTTGCTCCAGAACTTCTTCAACAAGGCTGCAGTCCTCATCATTGAATCTCGAATGAGCGTGAAGCCCGCTCGCAATGCCAACGGACAACGGAAGACGAATAAATGGGCAAGTCCTGGCCTTTGTACCCTTGGAAGTTGGAGACGCGCCATCGCTAACTCTCATTCGTGAACACAGTTTCAAATAGAGACGGACGAGTTAGACGACTTCAAAGACGACTTGAAACTATGGAAAACTTGCGGAAGTATGGATAACCATCCGCCACCTTTGATTATCGACATTTATCTTGACACTTCAAGTCTGAGGGAGAGCCAGAGTCTTGTAATCATCGATGACGATGGGAAGCGCTGGGACGTCTTGGAGCAACTCAACTTGTCCGAGTTGTCATCGAGCGGCAGCTACCACACTGCGCCGACGTCGAGAAATGCCGAGGTTGTCTTGGAGCGGTGGCGAATAGACTTGAAAACAACTGGAGGCTCTCCCTCCGAGGACTTTGGCCCAATCCTGCCCACTATCTACAAAAAGGCCATTGTCTTTTTTCGATCCCTGTTCATCACCACTAAACTCTTACCGGCCTGGAAGTTTGTCAGCCAGGGTCCAGCCAAGAACTCACATCCCGCCCTTACACCGAAATGCCGTATCCGTTTCTCCGAGCCTGGGCGGTTGGGCACCGATCTCTTGAAGCAACCAATTGACGGCCGAAGACATCCAGTGACAGACTATGTATTTGGGGACCTCGATGTCCCGGTAGGGCATCTGAGTACCTCTGTGACATATCGCAACGACTGCAGCTTTCGGGTCGATGATTCCGAGTCCTTGCTCAGTTCTCGCTTCATGGGAGTCGACGAGAACTTATTTAAGCCCTCACTCCCGCAAAGTTCAGATTGTAACCAGGGTCAGATTGCCGAGGCTGGCTCTCTGCGCGATCATCGTCGCAGCACGCCTCTGAACCAACCCCATCAAACGTATGGTAGTATGTCAACGTTTCATGGCGGTGGATCATTAGGAACGAGTTCTTTGTCGGCTCTGCGAGCCGTCAAACCCGCGGGCTCGGACACGAGCTCACCTCCGCCGACCTTGCCCTCCACAGGCGGTCTTGACGCCGCCCCCAATTCAGTGCCTATAACCTCTCGCATGTCGGCACCGCGGGGAGCCATCAGCCGGCCGGAAAGCGCTGGGAGGAGGACTTCCATCTCCTTCCAACCATTCAAAGCTGGCTCTCTCTCTGGGTCGCCGATACCTCGACAGGTTGAACCGGAATCCCCCGCATCTGCACATTCACAAGGTCGACCAGGTATGTTGATAGGGTCACAGCCTCGCGTCAGGAGTTCCTTGACGGCCGGGATGCCAGCTTCGCTTCGAGGGGGCCCCCCTTCGACCTCAGTTGACGTTCCGGCAGCCGGTTCACCTCGTCCGGCATCAACGGGGCGTTACAGTAGCAGTTTCACCCACAGACGTGGCCGCTTGTCCATTGGGCGCGCTGGGGATGAAGAGCAAAGCAGCAGTGGTCGGCAGAGCCTGGCCTCGTCGGTGGCGCAGCCAGGATCTGGGTTGCTTGCAGAGGTCGGCGGTACGAGCTCCGGCTCGCTCCACGCCGAAGAAGACGACATATCTGATTTTCTCAAAGCGTTGGATAGCCGCAAGACACTCAAGAGCTTTGAGCCAACGAATCGTGGCGACTCGGCGACGAACCGCACCGTTGCCCAGCTGTCCAAGTTTCATTCCATGAGAGACTCCAACAATGCACTGACCGAGTCCATGACCTCGTCGATGCACATGCAACGGTCGTCGAGTTCTTCCAGTAGACAACTGACGAGTGTGCCTGGTATGGTGGCTCCAGCGTCCATGTCCGCTTCCTCATCGCCCAGCAAGCCCGTGTCCCCTCACACACCGCACACGCCTGCTATTCCATCCCGCCTGAGCGAGAACTCCATCATCGACCATGCCACCACGGGAAGGATCACGTCGAGAGGAGGACGTCGACAAGCACCCGCCATGCCGGAAGTCAGCAGAGAGAGCACCGTGACCCAAGAAGGAACGACTGCAATCGACATTCCTCTGTCGCCCCGTATCGACTCGTACCAACGGCGGTCGAGTTCGGCTGCGCAACAGAGCCGCGCGGTCATAGATGACGATGACGCGGATCTGGCTTTTGCGGCGCACAGGAGTATCA